>JAESVK010000137.1:2764907-2783352 GCA_017140935.1 Hamamelis virginiana
TATTACAGTAATAATATTATATCCCTTCAGTAATAATATTATATCCCTTCAGTAATATTAAGCCTATATTATTAACTCTAAAGCCTATATTATTAACTTATAATATTACAGTAATATTATAAAAAGCTTTTTAAAATGAAGATAGAAGAGTGAAGGTCAAGATGGATTGATATCTGCCTATGCAGGAGTAATATTAGGTTCATACCCTTGTAATAATATTATATCCCTTCCTCAATTTGTCAAAATATCTATATTATTAAGTGATAACAACCAATTCACTACTCATAGCAATTTCAATTTAATCTTCAGAAATTCGAATGAAGCCATTTTTAGAGCGGTGCTAGGCATCCTACCATCTTTCCTGTTTCCATTTCTCATCCAACAGCGAAACATTGGACACGGTGAAAACTTCCAACAGTGAAAACGTTGAACATTGTAAAAATGTCGACACAATGAAAACGTCAACACAGTGAAAAAAAAAAAAAATCTCAACATAGTAAAAACACCTAAATTTAGGTTTTCACAGTATTTTTATTTTTATTTTTTATTTTCATTGTATTTTCACTGTAGATATATATTTTTATTTCTATTCACTATGTTTTCTTATTTTCACTATGTTTTTTTTTTTTTTTTTTTTTTATGTTTTTTTTTTTTTTTCCTTGTGTTTTTATTTTCACTGTGTTTTTTAAATAAGCAGCAGTAGCAAAAAAGAAGAGGAAGCAGAAGCAGCAGCAGCAAAGAAGAACATAAGAAGAGAAGAAGAAGAAAAAGAAGCAACGAAGAAGAAGCAGCAGCAGCGAAGAAGAAGAAGAGAAGAAGAAGCAGCAGCGGCAACAGCAGTGGCAGCATTTTCATTGACCGGAATTGAGCAGGAACTCAATACGGTAGCTCTAGCATTTTCCCCATTTTTAATATTAGAAATACAAGTGTCCTGACAAAATATCCATCAATATTAGCAGTAATAAGAACATTTAGCAGATAGTAGAGAAGGTAAACAATAGCCAACCAGAGCTGATCGGTTATTTCAAGTACATCAAGATTTTTTTTTTTTCTCAGCTAAAAATATAATACCCCAAAACTCCTCCATCGTAGATCCAATCTCTAACTTATGTTTCTACAAGCACACAATTAATGGATGACAGGCTTAAGGGGATGAGCTCTCAGTTTTGAGAGGTCAAGATTAGAATCAAGCTCTTCGTCCAATTCCCCCATGATGCTTCTGCAATAATCAAACAACAATATTATAGCATGAGATAGAAAACATGTGAAAACTGACAAGTACCGTAGGCCCATTTGTGTCAACATTTTCTAAAATCACTTTTGGAGAATTATATCTTCACGTATCTATTTAGAATTAGATTCAAAATATGTCTTCACATATCAAAATTTTCACACTAAAAGTAATTGTAGTGAAAGTTGAGGTCCCATAATTTTTGCTACAATCACTTATGGTATGAAAAATTTGCCAACCATCCTATCACCCCTTAAGTCATAAAAAATTTATCATATCACCATCTCTTAGATCGAGTGGAATTTTGAGCTTCAAAAGTGATTTTAAGAGAAGCTAATGCAAACAGGCCTTAAATATAAGAGTGACTGTCAAGATGTCAGTACATGTTGTCACCCCTAATTATGTACAAACCCAATACAAGTTGCTGAACGCCTTCCTGCAAATCAGAATAAGACAGAAGCTTGAGTCATTTAACAGAGGTGAAAGAGCAGGAATACACTCTTCTCTTCAACTTTTAATATTAGAAATAAATTTTTACTAGAGCATTCTAAATAGGCTGCAACAGTAGGAGCCAGAATTACATTCCTGACTAGTGCACCATTTAGTTGGTGAGAAATTGGAGAAAATAAAAGAAATTTGGATACTAATAGTATTTTTATAGCAATATTCTGGAAATCCTCCTCAACAAAACAAGGATACAAACCTTCGTGGAGTAAACACGCTCATGAGATTCATCAAGAATGATATTTGTAGCCTGGTCAAAACCCTTTAGGACTCCCTGTATTTAAAAAAACAAATGTTAATACTATTTAAATCCTATTGCAAAATAACATCACAGCCTCACAGGGCATTGGACTAATATCATGTAACACACCACTATATTGCGCCCGTCATTTGTAATAACTGAAATTGTCTCTGCACACCAAAAAGAATCATTTAGAATAATAGGAGGGGGAAAAGAGAGAGCCTAGAAGGCTAGAAGTACATTTCAGGATCACTTTTTGCCCAGCAAAGATTATATTCCCTCTGTCCCATTTTGATGAGAGAGTACTTTATGAGGCATATTAAGAAAAAAATTAATGCATTGACATCTCACTTGTTTGATTTTATCTTTCCAATATTACCCTCCTAATCCAACTAATGCATTGACACTTCAGTTGTATTTTAATTGTAATTTTTAACATAGCAAAGGTATCATGGAAAGTAAAATAGTTGCATGTCTTGACTTTTTACAAATAATCAATAGTTTGGGACATCGAAATGTGCTCTAACACAGAGGGACAGAGGGAGTATGATATATGAAGTTAAACAATGAGAATGGATTATTAAGAATTAACATACGATCTACAAGAGACTCGATTCCAGTCCCACTTGACATTTTGCAACTCCCACAACTGGTAAGTAGGTTCCCTGTAATTAACAAAATCTTCTGCAAAAAGAAAGAAAAGAAGCCTAGCCATTAGTTCCTCAATACACAAATAGACACAGCTATGAAATTGAGAAATACAGTAACACTAAAGAAATGTAAACTATTTCTATACATTTTTGGGGGCGGAGGGGAAAATTCAAAAGGACGTTAAAAGTTGGTAAGAAAATATATAATTTTTTTATTACCAAAAATGAAAAGAAAAAATATATTTTTTGGTGGGGGATAGGGCGGTGGGGGGGTTGGGGGGAGAGAACAGTTATGAACATCAATTAATTTATATCTACTCAAGTAGTATATATGGAGGATCAAACTCAAGATTTCCCCCTTGCAAGAGGGGTAGAAGTGTTGTCAAGCTATATCTCATTCGTTAATTGTAGCCATTCCCATGAATAATGGATCTGAACAAAGAATTTGTTGAAAACTTGGAAAGGCGATTACGATTATGATGTTGAAAGTGGTCATATTCTATGTACACAATATATAATGTATTTGTGTATTGTATCTTGTGTGTACTGTGCTTTGGCTTTTTGTGCATTTATGGCTGAGGGAAGAAACACACGACCGGTGCCTTGAAGGGAGCATCCATCGGGTAAGATGCAATCCAGACTTGAGCTAAATCTAAACTATGCAAGAAACAAAGCAGTTTGATGATATCAATGCCTCCAGCACTTGAACTTCATAAATTTTTTAATCAGAAATCTAAAATCGTACTTGATATCAAGTGACAATCCAAATATCCCATAAAAATGAAAATTTTCAAGCAAATATCAGAAATAGAGAACAATTCCAAATTAATTTAAAATACAATAACAATACATTTTTCTCTTTCCTCGAAACTCAACTCAATTCCATCCACTGGTCTTGTAAACCATTGGGGAATTTGATGCATCCACATTAGCAGAATGGGATATTTGAGAAAGACAAGGAATCGCCACCTTATTTTTAAGGAATAAGGAAACCACAAAAAATGTTTTATTTTATTCAAAACAAAACAACTCCATTACTTTGGAAAAGCATGATTAACGACCAGAGATGGATTTGGGACTAGGTTATGACGTGGGAAGGTTCCAAGCATACAATCTTATAGGCACCCACTTCACCCTAATTAAAGGTCTCTTAATTTACATGGGCTATTTAAAATCTTATGCACATAACTCTCACTAACTAAAACAAATAATAAAAGAAAAATCAAACAAATCCTAAATACCTAAGATACTTAGTATCCTAGGATGGACTTAAGCTCTATTAGCGCTACGTATCTTACTAGTTTCCTAGTAAGCTTCAAAGTCCATATAGTTTGAACTAACATAGGACTCATCCTATTGTAGGGAACTACATTCATGTAAATCCTTATCTAAAGGCTTATCTTTCAATAATCCAACTCATTTAAAACTCCATTCTAAAGATACTTTTGTTTTGTAAAACAACTCTTTTAAAAAGATAACTTTAATTTTAAAAATAACTCTTTCAAAGAGTTCAATTTGATAAAACGACTCTTCCAAAGAGTTCAATTTTGATAAAACAACTCTTTTTCAAAGAGTTTAACTTTGATAAAAACACTTAAAAAACATAATTTTATTTGAAAACAATTTTATTCGAAAAAGAAGTCTCTCAAGATTAGAATTCTAATTAAGCTAAAGGATTTGATCATGATTGTAATTCTTACAATAAAAGAGTCCTACGGAGGTAAGAAACCTCTCCTAACCTAGGGTTTCTAAACTACACTTAATCCTACTTGTACCTAGAGACTAATCCAACCTAAATTAGGGTTAAATGTGAACCTAAATATGCTTCTATGTTAATATGCGATTCCGGACAGCAATATAAACATATAAAAACATGAAAATCAAATATGCAAATGCATTCAAAAATTAACAAACTCTACCCTAATGACTTCTAAAGGACCTGGAGTGCAATTTTTATGTTAAAATGACCTAAAAGTGGATTTAAACCATGTTTTTAAGTCATTTTATATTCTGAACAGATTATTAAATGTACTTAAATCCATGTTTTAAATATTCTAAACATCCTAAATATCCTAAAAAAATACTAACACAATCCTACATGTTAATATGCAAACTATGTAAGGAAAATATGCAAAAAGTGACCGTAAAGGTCTCAAAACTAAGCTACTATACAAACTAGCTAACATACTTAACAATATACATACATTTAGAAAAATAACGCAAACATGCGATAATGAATAAACACAAGAGAAGGAACTCACCTCATACAATGTTCCCTCGTCCACAATTTTATATCAAACAAACCTGCAAGAAAAGTAAACAGGAGAAACTTACCTCATGCAAAGCTCCTTCGTCCACAATTGTATATCAACCAAACAATTCAATTGTTTCATGCTAACTTTATCATTGCAAACATAAATATAGATCAAAACCCTAATCATGCAAAACTAGTAAATCCTACCATGCTTTCTAACATGTATTCACATGCTTACTAACATGAAATAATAACTACCATTCATAAAATAACAATGCATGCATGCAAACCCTAATATATGCAAACCCTAATGTGCATACTACCATGCAAACCCTAACATGCACATTAATCCTATCATGCATTATCAATCCTAACATGCATTCATGTAAACATTTAACAACATCCTAGAAGAAAGAAAGGAAGGAGAAGAAGAATTAAAACTAGAAACTATTATGCATCAAATAACAAACCTAACATGCTTATATACTATTGACTAATTAAAAAGGAAGAGAAAATGAGAGAAATACTTACCTTTTAGTTGCTGTAGTTCTCCTCTTAGCCTCCTCAAGCAAGCCTCCAAGAGCTCTCCAGCAAATTCAATGTGTAAAACCCTAAGCTAAGGCTCCTATTTATAGCCTTTTGGCTTAAGCATGGACAATCAAGATTAAATTCAATCCTGATGATCCTAGGGCTCATATTGAGTCTCCCAAGGGTCATAGTAATTAGATTAGGTCAAAAAATGTGAAAGAAGTCGAATAAAAGACCCCAAAACAATTCAAACTCGAAGTTGTGTAAAACCTGGGAAAAGTGATAAGTGACCATCTAGGGCTTGGACGGCCAGCCGTCCAGCCTAAGACGGCCATCAGAGAGCTTTCCTAAAAAATCCCAGATTTGAAGAATTTCGAGGTACTTTGGGACATTTCAACTTGTTTTGGATGTATCTTCCTCATTTTAAGTTCAAATTCGATTATTCAAAAGCCAAAACGTTTAGGACTTAATCCTCTATGTTTCTAGAAGGGTTTGGGTTCAAAAATCATTGACCAAAGTCAAAGGATTAGGTTAACCAAGCCGGTTTAGCCGTTATGAGCCATTTCTGCTCAAATTAAGGTTTTAAAATTGACTAACCGATTGATCACAAAACAATTGCCACTTCTTGAAACATGTTATGAAAACATTTTTGAAAATATTTTAAAGTTATGAAAGCCATTTATTTTGGAAAACGATTAGTCCTGGTCATTTTAAGTCAAAACCTTAAAGATGGTCAATTAACCCCTTGTGAACCATTATGAACCAAATCACCCTCAAAGTATGCCAATGCTTGAATCAATCCTTTAACTAGAGTCTAAACATCCATACAAATCCGATGAAACAAACCGGGACGAATTCGAAGGTCAAACGGAAATTATGCGAGAAAAAGGACAATCATGTCCCTCAAAATCGCAAAAGTTCTCATTACCTATCGAGCTTCGATTGGAATGACACAAAATTTGATATGGACATTCCTAGAATCTCTAGAAATTAAATACAAAAGGAATCACTCGATTCCGACGCGAAAACCTACATGAAATAATAGCCTCTATCTACCTAAGGAAAAATGGTATTTTAGGAAACTAGGGTTTTGAGGCTTAATCCTCCAGAAATGATTGGTTATTATTAACCAATGGGGTATGAAATGATGACTTAAATGCTATAAGTCAAAAATGGGATGCCTACAGGTCCAGTGTTCAATACCAATGTTTTAAAAACTAAACCGTTCATCGAGTCATAAAAGTGACCAAGTATAGGGTCACCAGTTCAACTGTTAGGTCACTCGGAATTGAACCGTGACGTCATCATGACATAACAAATATACTAGGTGGGGTAGGCATGTGAGATGGACTTGCCCGGTGTACTTTTGAGGGGATTTTTTTAGTTTTATTTTTTTGGTTTTCTTTTTAATTTGTGAGATTTAATATGATAAACTCATACTCTGAGAACGCCAAGGAATTGTACTAGATTCTCAATACAAAATACACGGTAAGTGGATGGCTAACAATTCAACAATATACATTCTCAAACTATCCAGATGGACATTCCAAGATTCAAAATAAGAAGCAGAAGAACACCATCCTCATATAAAAAAGACACAAGAATACGTTCAATGATACCTACATGTAATTGTTCAAATGCCAGCTATTTTGTAACATGTATCCACTCTTGAATGGGAAATCTAAGGGTCCATGAATGCAAATAAGAAAAACAATCTTGTTTTACACAATAAATAAGAGCATATTTTTGTTTTACACAATAATCAACATTATAAAATAATTGAGAGTAAAAAAAAAAAAAAAAGGATTAAATAAAAATTGGGTAGAAATTAAAATTACTAAATAAATACAATAAAGGGTTCCATCACTAAATAAATAACAAAATAATATAAAATAATTGAGAGAATTCCAAGTGTCCCTCATTGGTAAATTACCTTATTTTGGGAAGGGTTTAATTTTAGTCCAAGGCAATAAAAATAAATAAATAAATAATCAAAATGAGATTTGCCATTAACCAAGAAACTTGAAGATTTCCTTCGAGTTTCAACTTTAGAAAACATTAAGGCATTTATAATTAATCATAGTTTAAAAGGGACTTTAATGTACTTGTTAATGGGTCCCAGCTAGTACTTAGTGCCATGTATGGGTAAGGCAACAAGAGAGAGCTTTTACCATTCAGATTACATGGTGGGAAATGCTATCCATGAAAGAAACTTCCAAAAACTTCTATAAAAATTGAAGCCTAAAACCAAACTGTCTTTCCTTTTATCTTCTTTATATATTTTTGTTTTTTTGCTGCACCAAGGCTAATTTAAACACTAACCCTCCTATCCAGTGTCCTTCCTCCCCAAGTCCCTATTGTCATGCAGTCCAATTAAAAATCCCCATTTCTTAGTTGAACTTTTAAACAAAAATTAGTCTTATTTTCTTAGAAATTAAATAATGAAGTTAGTCAAAACAATGCAACACTGATCCCTGATCAACTCTACTGGTTTAGCATTTATGGGTATGTACAAAAAGCCAGCTTCCTTGCTCCCCAAGCCCCACTTCCCACGCAGTCCAATATGGGGGGAAAAAAACCAAAATGGACAAAAATTATATAAGAAATGTCATCAAATTAAGAAGAAATCAAACTACCCCGATTCCATTATTCTTTGAAAATATAAGCATGGGTGTAAAGTGTTTCTGAGGTAAAGTATAAAGGCCAATTTTTTCTTAAAGAGTAATTTTCTTTTGTTTCCAAATATCAAAGGACCTATGTACAGGTATAAATCCCAAAAAAGGGGTAAAAAGCATGCCTATCTGCACCAGGTGAACAAGCACCCTTGCCCTCGCAGGAAGAAAACCCATCCCAGTTTGGGTCAGATCTCCATTCAGTCTCACGAACCCTAATCTTCTCTGGTGGGGGGCTACTACTATAACTAGAATCCCCATCAAACACACCTTTTTTACAACTCAATGTATAATCACTCTATACAAGCTCTCCTTTTCTTCTTCAGCTTCTATTTCTTTTTCTTTGGACAACATCAAACATCTTTTAGACTCTAAAAACCTTTGTGAATTTCACCAAATTACAAAAAACCAGACATATAATCATCAGAAAATCAGTTCACAATGTACATTGCTCATCATCTCTACACCAAAAAGAAAGAAAAGAAAAGGAGGAAAAAGTACCGAGATGAGAACTGAAACCAAAAAAAGAAAATTTTGTGCCATAGTTTGCTCGAGATCCAAGAGATGAGTGAATACGCATAAATACTCAATTGCATAAATGCCATGGATTGATCCATATCAGAAATACTCAATATAAATGCCAAACCTAAAATATGCATATGAGAAATTAAGACAGAATAAATAAATAAAAAAGAAACAATTTTCAAATTACGGGTTGATCAGGATTCAAAAGATGAGTGAAAATAGAAAGTTAAAAACCAAAGGAAAAAAAATACGCAAATGTGAAATTTAGATTTAAAAAAAAAAAAAAAAAAAGGAATATTTTTGTCATAGGCTGATCCATAGTTTTAAGTATCGGGTAACAGACACGTAATGGCGGTAAAGGTGCAACGGGTATTGGGTGATACATTACGAGTATCAAGTGCCGGGGCCCTGAATTTTTTTTTTTTTTTTTTTTTCACACCAACCCCCAAAAGCAATAATACACATATCTTTACCATATACTAATGTATATTAATGTTTTCAATGAGTTTTAGTGAATTTATTTCAAGTTTTCAAGTTTTCACTAATCATTAGTCAATTAAAATTAATTAGTAGTCACTTGTTCACCACTAAAAAGAATGCCACAGTTGATCTTCAGTACCATATACTAATATATTTTTATAATATATTATATTGTAATGTAATAAACAATTTATAAGTTATAAGTCACCAGCTTGCATGATAAAAAAAGTTTTAAAATAATTCAGTAAATTTGTTTGAATTTTATTATAATTTTTAAAAATTTTAAAGTGTTTTTAGATTTTTTATTTACTCTTTTAATTTTAATTTTTGGTTCATATTTTTTAAATTTTAATTTATTTTTGGCATTTTAGTTTAATTTTCTTTGAAATATTTATCACTAACTTTAAATATTTTATTATAATTTTTCATTTTTTTTAATGTTTTCAGATTTTTATTATAATTTTTAAAAGTTTTCAAATTTATTAAATCATTGGACTTTAGCATTTTTTGAAAGAAAAGTAAACAGTGGTGTATTGATTGCCAGGAATCAGCTATGGGTTTTCTTGTCCTTCACATGGGTGTAAGGGAATTGGGGGTGTAATGGTCGTTATGCACCTTTACACATCGTACCAAGGCGATACGCTGTGAATTGCTTTACACGTCATTTCAGGGTGTAAAGCATACAAGAGCCTCTGAAATCCCATACGTATCGGGCAATATTTAAAACCCTCCACTAATCAGGATTCAAGAAATGAGTAAACATACATAAAATCCTTAGAAAAAATATCCAGATAAGAAATTAATATAAAACAAGAAAAATGAATTTTTATGTCATTGGCTAATCATGATTGAAGAAATGAGTAAACATACATACAAACCCCAAATAGAAAGACAAAATATGTACCTGAAAATGTTGAAAATACAGAGAGATGTATAAGAGAGAAACCCCAATCCATTTCCATATGCAAAGCAGTGAGGTTTTCCTACCAATTTTTTATTTTTATTTTTATTTTTATAAATTCTTTCATGTAGAATCACAGTTCTAAACATAAACAGAGAAAGGTACGAATACATATAGTCTGTTATATAACATAGGTGAAGGAAAGGAAACAAACCAATTCGCTCAGTGATGGTACGGCGACCTTGGATGAAACCCACTATTGAGCTCGGCTTCAATGGAGTGCGGATGGAGAGAGACGAATCGGTTCGCCGGAGAGAATGGAGAGGAAAAATGAAAGTTAGGGCAGGAAATAGGAATGGAATGGCTTACAGAGTTGTGAGAAACTTTTTTATTAGAAAGGGAAATATCATTTTGGAGGATAGGCAGCTGTTTTGGACATGGAGGGAGAACACCAAAAAAATGAAACCTTCAATTTTATGACAGGAGACTATAGATTAATAATTAATTAACTGTAAATAAAAAAATATAGTAAATATATTTCTACAAATTTAAAAAAAAAAAAAAAAACCTAGAACTTTCAAAGAACTTTTATTATTCTTTATAATCACACATCACAAGAATGTATGACAAAGCTTAACATAAGTTTCAAAATTTTATATTTTTTTCCCCTATTTTCCCAGCAACCAAAGAATGTTATCTTAAACTCAGGCGTTTCCTAATTAACAACAAGAATGTTATCTTAAATTAGTAAATTACAAATTAACCCAATAATGAAGCAAACAAGTAGGATCGCAAGAGCACATAAATCAATAAAATAATGCCATAAATTATAACCATAAGTTATGGTTATAATTTGAATAAGTTATAATTTGCGAGTTTGAGACTTGAGAGAGGAAGATGAGTGGAGAAGAAGAGGGAATCGGAGGAGAAGAAGGGGCAGCAGCTTGCCCTGAACGAAAGAGTGAACTGTGAGTCTGAATGTGAAAGAAAGATAAAAACGAAAAGAGTAGATTAGATTATTTTTCACCTATTAATCTTTAAGGGTCTTTTGGGCTTGCTGATATTGGTCCATGTGGTTGGAATGAAATAAAACTGCATGGTTCTCTTGAACCACAACTGGTAAACAGCGGTTTGAGTCGCTTATCTTAGTTTAAGCGGTTTTTTGTTAAAAAGGATTTTGGATGGTTAATTGAACTGGAGCCTAGACCGGTCAACATTTCAATCGGCCAACCCGCTCCAGTTTTCATAACACCATTCCCTATTTTTCCTTTTTGCCATTCAGCTCTACTGATGGCACGTCCTCTGTCGTTGCTAAATCTTGTCCACACAATTGGCTTCCAAATTTTTTCACAACATTGTTTTAAGTAATTCTAAGCTTCCAAACTATTCCAATGCCAAACAATTCACAAATCAAGAATTTATCACTCGCTTCCAATATCAGAGAGAGAGAGAGAGAGAGAGAGAGAGCTCATAATTATTTCAACAAAGAGAAAGTTGTTCAAGGGTTAATAACTTTCATGAGGTAGTCCATCATATGCATCTTCTTCTTTTAAACAATGACTGATATAAATGGATCAGTAGTTTTACCGACGAAAATCATTCTTCAGCAAGGATATTTACATATTTTAGGGAGATTTGAGAGCAGTCAGCTAATATGAGAAATATAATAACTTAGTGCCATGAAGGGAGCATCAATTGGGTAAGATGCACTCTAGGCTTGAGCTATGGATAAACTACACAAGAAACAGAACAATTTGATGATATCAATGCTTCTAGCACTTTAACTTCAGATATTTTTAAACCAGAATCTCAAATCTTACTTGATATCACGTGATATAATCCAAGTTATCCCATCAAAATGGAATTATTCATGCAAATATCAGAAATGGTGACAATTCTAGATTAATTTGAAATAATTCTTATAATGACAATATATGCTTCTCTTTCCTCAAAACTCAATTCAATTCCATCTGTACCCCCGGTGTTCATTACAAATGTTTTAAAAACTGAACTGTTCATCGAACCGTAAAAGTGATCGGGTTAAATGTCACTGATTCATCTGTGAAGTCAACTGGAATTGAATCGTGACGTCATCACGATGTAATAAATATATTAATTATTAATTCATCGTAGATAAAAAAAATAATAATAATAAGTACAGTAAATAAATCTCTACAAATTTCTTTAAAAAAAATTAGTTTTCAAAGAACTTTTACTATTTTTATAATCATACAACATCACAATAATGCATGGAAAAGCTTAAAACATAAGATCCAAAATTTTATATTCTTTTCTTTTCCTTCATTTTCTCAGCAACAAAACAGAATGTTATCTAAAACTCAGGTGCTTCCTAATTAACAACCAGTGTTATCTTAAATTAGTAAATTACAAATTAACCCAATAATGAAGCAAACAAGTAGGATCGCAAAAGCACATAAATCAATAAAATAATGCCAAAGATTGTAACCATAGCTTATTCGGGAAAATTCAAGAGATTAGAACCACACATATTAATGATTTTGCAAAACTGGAGGGTTGATCAACAAATTACGGCAACTATTATAGTTATATATGAATATACAGTATAATTATATTTGTATATTATATAACAAAATTTTCCTAGTCAAAAAGTAAGCCCTAAAAAGCTAAAATGCTAAAATAGGACTAAGGAATTGAGCGGAAAATGGAAAAATGCTTACCAGATACTAGCATTGAATACACAGACTACAGAGAGAGTGTGCATGTGGAAGAGGAGTCGAGAAGCGAGGGCCCACACCTGTCGGCAGCAGCTTTGGCCTTTGAGCCTTCGAAATATTTTGAATTTGAGACTTGGGAGAGGAAGATGAGTGGAGATGAAGAGAGGATCAGGGGAGAAGAAGGGGCAACAGCTGCCCTGAACAAAAGAGTGAACCATGAGTCTATGTGTGGAAGAACGATCGAAACTGAAAGAGTAGATAAGGGATTTTCTTGCCTTTAAATCTTTAAGGGTCTTTTGGACTTTCTGGTAATTTAGCCCATTTGGTTGGAAGGAAATAAAAGTATAAAACCAAATAGATAGTCCTCCTGAACCGCAACTGGTTTTATAAACCCACTGGTTCAACAGGCTGTTTAAGCAGCTTGACTTAATTTAAGCGGTATATTGTTAAAAGGGATTTTGGGGGTTAATTGAACTGGAGAGTGGAGACTAGATCAATCGACAGTTCAACCGGTTGAATCAGCTAGTCCAGTCCGATTTTCATAACACGGTTCATTACTTTTTCTTTTTGCCATTCAGCTCTATTGATGGCACATCCTCTGTTGTTGCTAAATTTGGATTCATCCACACAAGTGCCTTCCAAAATTTTTCAACAACATTGTTTTAAGAAATTCTGAGCTTCCAAACTATTCCAGTGCCAAACAACTCACAAATCCCAAATTTATCACTTTCACAGTTTCACTTCCAGAGAGAAATGCTAGAGTTTCTTAGGAAAAGAGAATGTTTGTCGATTATATGTGGGATAGAGCTTTTTTTTGTCTTCCCTTTGGGTTTTGGTATCTAAGGAGTTTAGGGGTGTTCATTTGTTGTGATTAGGGGTAATTGGGTGGCTGTTTGTAATATTTGAGTTGGTTTATTTTCTTTTTTGTTCTTTTCCTTTTCTCCGGAAACCCGCTATTTAGTTGGTGGCAAGACAGCTCTTTAGACCTATTACTAGAGGTAGCCCCGTGCTTTCTACTCATGACGTGTCTGTGAGTCTGGAATAGAATTCCGTAGAAAGAAAGAAGAAGAGGGGACCCTGCAAATTAGAGGAGAAGATGAAAAAGAAAGGGAATATAGGGCACCTCCTCATGTATCTTTGTCTTGTGCCCTATAATAGTATTTATTAAATATAGGTGGGTAGGACTTCTTGTCTTCTTCTTCTTCTTCTTTCTTTTTTTTTTTTTTCAATAAATTTGTTGATTATTAAAAATAAATAAATAAATAATTAAAATTTTTAAAAAAAATTTTAAAAAAGTTTCACTTCCAGTATCAATGAGAGAGAGAGAGAGAGAGAGAGAGAGAGAGAGAGAGAGAGCTCATAATTATTTCAACAAAGTGAAAGCTCTTCAAGGGTTAATAAATGCCATGAAGTAGTCCATCATTTACATCTTCTTCGACTAACCAAGGATTGATTTAGATGGCTCAGTAGTTTTACCCTCAAAAAGCATTCTTCAGCAAGGATATCAAAATATTTTAGGGAGATTTGACAGAAGTCTGCTAAAATGAGAAATGTACTATTGTTACAATCATGTAAAAACTTGGCATCTCTTTGCTTATACTTCATTATGTCAAACAAAACTCTCCCACAACCTTTCCAATTTTAATTAGAATGGAAAACAGCCAGTGGCCTTCAGAAAATAAAAGATTATGAATGATGGAGATGTAACAGTGTGTAAGAACGTACAGTCAGAAAAGGTGGTGATGAAGGATTCAAAAGGACATGGAAATCCATTCAAATTCAAGATGATACCCGTTTGGGACCTTCCTCGATTGAGTCTAGTTAGGGACAAGTCCGATTAGAGTTTACTTAAAATAGAGCCCTAGTTGCTATTTATATTAGTAGAATCCTAGTTTCTATATATTTATCTGATTAGAATCCTAGTTGCTATTTACTTTCTTATCAGAATTCTAGTTGCTATTTATTTTCTTATTAGAATCCTAGTTTCTATTTATTTTCATATTTAGAGTCCTAGTTGCTATTTTCTTATTAGAGTCCTAGTTGCTATTTATTTTCTTATTAAAGGCCTAGTTTCTATTATCTTATTGGAGCCCTATCTCTATATAAAGGGTTGTAAGTCTCTCTTTTGAATGATGAATAAGAAATACAGAAATTTCCAGCAGCTATTGAAGCTCTTTATGGGTTGTGTGATGCAATCCTAACCCTAGGTGTGATGCCTAAGGGTCCTTGGGTGTGAGGCCTAAGGTTCTAGGAGTGATTCCTAGATTATCTTCTTCTTTTCTCTTCTTTTATTTTCTTTCCTGCTATTGTTGCTGTATTTATTTATATTCTGCCATAAACCTTGATTTCAAGCCCTTTAACCTTCAAAACCCTACCTTCCTATAACCACAAACTTTCACCAACCTTTAAACCTTTAACTCCAGCACCCAAAACCTATTGCTGTCTAGAACTTCCAGCAAGTGTTCTTTGTGTTTCCAGCCAATGTCTTACCCCAAAACAGTACTCTATTCCTACCCTAACCGATGTACAAAGCCTACCATCCCTCAACCTTGGATTTCTCCCTTTAACCGTCCTGCATCAGGTGGTATCCTAGTTACAATGAACATAAATCAAAATTAGCATTGAACCCTTTTGTTTCATTTAGGAGAAAACTGAGAAGACTAGATTTAGCTAAGAAAAGAGAAAGAGACAGTTTTGACTAACAATACTAGATTTAGCCAAGAGCTATGTTAGAATTTTATAGAGATGCTTTAGTTTGCTGAGACAATCTCCTATTCCTTAAAAAAAAAAATATGTGAAGTTTATAGTCTCTCTCTCTCTCTCTCTCTCTCTCTCTCTCTCTCTCTCTCTCTCCTATTCCTTTGAAAATATATGTAAAGTTTATAGCATCTCTCTCTCTCTCTCTCTCATAGTATTCACTGTGAGAACAGGGTTTCTCGGGAGATAGATGGTGTGAGCAGTCTCTATGTGATCTGTTTTCTATTTTCATTGTTTGGTTCTAGATAGAGATGTGTTAATCAACAATGTTTTAAAAACTGAAACGTTCATTGAACCGTAAAAGTGTCCAGGTTAAGGGTCATTAGTTCAACCGTAGGGTCAACCAAAATTAAACAGTGACATCATCATTACGTGATAAATATATTAATTATCAATTAATTATAAATTGAAAAATATATGAAAAAAGAACTCTACAATTTTCTATACATTTTTAAAAAAAAAAATTCAAAGAACTTTCAATATTCTTTATAATCATACAACATCACAATAATGCATGACAGCATAGTTCTATCATATATAAATCAAATTTTCATAAGTTTCAACAAAAGAGAAGCAGAACAATGACAAATAAAACATTGTTCTATTATTTTCCTGCATTGTGTAGCCAATGGTGCCATTGCAGGCCAATAAACTCAAGCACAAATAATATACTATATTAATGCTAAATTTTGGCACCCCAAATGGCACAAAATGGCATCAATGCTAAATTTTGGCACCTTGGTGCTCCAATGCATTAATGCTATATGTTGGCATTTCTTACCTTTTTGAAGAGAAAGTATGAGTTGGCACAAATGACATGTGCCATTTGAGGTGCCAAATTTGGCACCCCTAATAGCAACCCATTGGAGCAAGCTATTTGGGTGCCAATGCCAAGTTTTGGCAATGGCACCTCATATAGCACCTCCATTGGAGATGCTCTTATAGTGGTGTAAAGGGAAATACCTGATCCAGCAAGAAACAAACCCAAGCTAGATACATATATAGGACCCCTTTAAGCTTCCTTTAAATCGGAGAGATTAAAAAAATCTGCTTAGTTGAAGCAGATTATGCCCAAGAACCACATTATCAACTTGCACTAAAACATTGTCATGAAAGTATGAAACATAACAAAAGCTGAATATTACACTATATTTGGAAAAAAAACCTTCTCCCTTTCTGAGAAAAACAGCCTACTGTTCCGATGCTTGCCAATTTCCTTGGTGAAAATTACTATACCATGATTCATTTTACACTCTTCTTCAACTTTCTAGCAACGAAACAGGGTTTAAAAGAAAATGTGCATAAATTCAACCAACTTCATACACAAAAACACAAAATTGTAGCCGATTTAGTGGGAAAAAAAAAAATAGAAGATCCCAGCTAAATGCCCAATTAGCGCTCTATGTGTTCGACGGTTTGACAAAGAGAAAGAAAGAGGAAAGAGAAAACAAAGATTGGAGAATAATCGAAGATTGAAGAGATAACTCAGATAAAATCATAAGAAATATAAGAGACATACCTGAAATGCCGATAATCCTTTTCCTTCAAGTTTTACCACCTCCGTGAAGATTGGGTTGGGACTTGGGAGAATGGGAAAAGGTTAATGAAAAATGATACAGATTGAAGAATTGAAGTGGAAGAGGGTTGAGAGAGGAGTGATAATTTATGAGAGAGAAGAACTGAAGAAGATTAGAGAAGAAGAAGAAATGAAGAATGGCAGAAGTTGGCCTTGCGTCGTAAGAGTGGTGAATTTCGGGTCGTTTGGGTTTTTATTTTTTAAAGGGTAATTTCCCAAAATGAACCTATGTTTTCAATAAATTACTATTATAAACCCATGTGTTGGGGAATAACAAAACTAAACCTCCGTACAGTTTTTTGGACACTTATACCCTTCTAACGGTAATGTTTTCAAAAAAATTTCAAAAATTTTCATGTAATACCCAAAATTACACATAATACCCAATTTTATTAAGAATACCCAATACCCATTTTTATATAGAATACCCATATTTCTACGGGATACCCAACATTTGCTTTACATAGAATACCCATTTTTGTGAAGAATACCCAATGAAATGATGACCGTCCGTACAACTCAAACATCAACTTTTTCAAATCAAATCAACAACAGACATGTCCCATCAAACTTTTTCCACTTTAACGGAATACCCAAAATTATACAGAATACCCAATTTTCAAATTTTAATGAATAATACCCATAATTCTAAAGAATACCCAAAAAATAAAGAAGAATACCCAATACCCATATTTTAACGGAATACCCATTTTTGTGAAGAATACCCAATTTTCAATTTTTAATCATATTTTATTCATCCCTTACATGTCAAATCAAATCTTTAAAATATCTTCCACATGTCAAATCAAATTTTTAAAATATCTTCACATACGTTCTATAGGACACCCATATTTGTACAGGATACCCAAATTTCGATTTTACACAGAATACCCAAAAAAATAAAGAAGAATACCTAATATCCAGACTTTAACAGAATACCCATTTTTATGAAGAATACCCAATTTTCTATTTTTATTCATATTTTATTCATATATGAGATGTCAAATCAAATCTTTACAAAATCGTCCACATATCAAATCAAATCTTTAAAATATCCTAATTGGTAAATACGTTATATAGGATACCCATATTTTTACAGGATACCCAAATTTCTATTTTACACAGAATACCCAAAAAATAAAGAAGAATACCCAATATCAATACTTTGCCGGAATACCCATTTCTTTGAAGAATACCCAATTTTATAAAATTTGTGTAAGCTTTTTTGCCATATGATTTTTTCAAAAATTACCCTTTCTTAATTTTGATAAATTAATATCTTAAAGGAGCTTACTTTATCTTTCATCTTTGTATTTGGGAATCATGCCCTTCGGATGAATGCCTAACCTTATGCTTGGGGGCATACATAAGGTAGAAGAGAAGATCACATTCTCCTCCCCCAACATCAGGTATATCCATGACTATTATTG
>JAESVK010000137.1:2831350-2890659 GCA_017140935.1 Hamamelis virginiana
ATATATATATATATATATATATATATATATATATATATATATATATACAAGTAAAATAGGTAGCAAACTAACATGAAGTATCGAAATATCACCTTATTACAACCTTTTTTATCAATAGCATACGTAGGGGTACTTCGCACCATGTCGAGTGCAGAGCTGTGGTGGAAACTATAGTCAGGTTAGTATCGACCATAATAAAGCAAATGAGGTAATTTTATAAACAAATATAACCAAGAGAATAGCTTACAACGGGACATGAATCGCATCGCATCAGTAAGATAAATTTCTTGTATTGCACTCTTCATATAATATTCAGCAATAACATTGTAAAACAATTGATTGACATAATCATACGATAAAAAAGTTCAGATGTTAAGGGATACAGGTGTGCAAGTGTGTAAAGAGTAGCGCGTGTGTAAAGAGTAGCGCATGTATAGGAAAGAATTATTTAAACAGTTGGTATATGACATAATTAAAGTACACAACATAAAAGATGTATTTAATACAAATACATGAACAGGTTTAACTAATCGGACTTCAATAATTACATCAGTCAAACTTAAATATTATAGGGGAATGTCCGGGTAGTCTTAATGGGAATGGCGTCAACATATATATGACAAATCCATTCAAAATACAACAAATGTGCTATGCTTCCCCGAAGGTGGTGTATATCAATCCATCACGTAAGATTTATTGACTATACGATGGACTCCATTGGGTGGTGTATTAAATTCGGTGGACCGCATGTAATATGAAGTTTCTAGACGTATAACATTCGCGTGAGTAGGCCAATGATTGTGCACATAATGCTTCAATTCCACGGATTCTTCTGCCACTACCATACATCAAAGGGAACGGAACGTTCGGTTTTTCTTCATGGTTGTATAAAGTTCAATAAACCGAACAAGCATAACTAAACCACCAACATCATCTTCTCAACAACCGAACGTTCCGAAAAGGTGGACATAAGACTTAATAAATCTGCTTGATTCAAAGAAAACATCTGTCAGAAGAAAATTGAATGTCTCTATATAGTACACAATTTCAAATATATATATATATATATCCCGCACAAAGTTTAGGATCACTTGCAACAAGACTATTTTTTAAAACTTTCTAAAATAAAAAGTGTACGATAGCATTCACATCCCAAAAATAGATGCCTAACTGCATCAGGTGTAATGAATATAACAATTAACTACTATGCAACCTTTACCCATTATAACAACATAATACTGTCTGTAGCCATGCCACTCGCGCATTATAAAAAAATTGAAAGAACTACATGACCGAACATAAGACCAATTCAACATTAAAGTAACTATTCAATCAATGTAGTCAAATGTACGTAGTTGTGGGAATATGTAAATAAGCATTAACCACATTATGGAAAATCCATCATACATATTACCGGTTGACCTTCCCTTTTGGTAGGGGGGTCATGCGTAATTGGGTGTTTGATATTAATATTTACCATTGATAGGAAGATATTATGAATATGGAGAGCAATTTGATTGTACTGCAATGATACGTAGAACCATACAAACAAAAAACAAAAAATTATCTAAAGAATATAGATCAAACCAAAATCAAGAGACACTATTCTTGAAGATTGATGCATCTCCATTAATGTACAATATTGGGTTTGTGACTAACCACACTCGCATGTGGATAGAAAAAAAGAGATTGTAATGCCCTAAAATGAAAGAGGCCATCTAGTGGGACGAACAAAAAGTAAATATTAGCCCACGTAATAGACAAAATATTGCAACCGAACCCCCCCATTGAATCAAATTATACACGGAAATATAGCTAATGTTTCAAACAAACTGTTTCCATTTCATTATTTTCTTTAGCTAAGTACAAGTTTATAAAGGAAAGGCAAAAAGAAGATAAACACACTGCTTGAGCATTAGTTATAAAGTAAGCCTAATTGCATGTTGATATGACATAGAAATTTCCAGTAATGATAGAAGAATAATTTCCAAACCAACATAACTACATATAATTATAGGAAGCCATAAAAAAAGGAGATTAATACAATACACCCTAAATCTGGTTTCGTTGAAGGAAGTTTATTTATTTCTTGAAACCAAACCACTTATACATACGATTCAATATTTCCTTTAAAGAACAGTAGTCGTCGGAATTACCATTACATTAACCGTCAAGAACACATGCAACAATTGTTGAACAATACCCGCCGAACATAAATATGTTTCATAGCTAAATAAATTCAAAGTAATAGTATAGAGTTTGATAAGGTTCTTCAAAATCATCATATATGAAGATTCATTGTGCTCCCAGATATAACAACATTAAATTCTTATTAGTTTGACACTCAAAGCTTGTGCTTTTACTTCTAAGAGTGCATCTAGGCCTATGTACATATGTGAAGCCAATAACAATAGTTTCATATCCAATGAAACGATAAACAAATTTACTTTGGTATTCCCCTGTTTTAAGTTCAACTACTACAACTTATCTTATTCGAATACTCTAAAATATTAATATTCTTCCATCCGTTGAAAACATTTAGACATGGAAGTTTTTAAGACAATGCCAATGTTCTATTCAAATCAAATTGATGCACGAGTCTTTCTTCATTCGTCCCCTTTACAATAGCCAGAAGTTCATGGATTCAAACTAACAAAACATCATAAGTGAAAAGATGGTTACAAGCAATTCTAAGGGAAAAGTTTCTTAAACCAACAGATTTTAAAATATGAACAGTATGAGCAACAAATAAATACATGCATGAGCAGTTCAACTGTTAGTTTTGCTCTCTCTCTATCCCTCTTATATATATTTCTCTCTCACCCAATTTTTCAATCAATATAAACAATCAAATGTTCATGCAAACCCAGTAGGTCAGAGAAGTTAATATACAAATTATGCATAGCCCAATTCAAGGGAGCCAAGACAGCCCGAATTAAATAAATTTACTACCCTCAAATGTTTCAGTGGAACCATTTAATCTATGTGGACATCGAAATGAACCCTTAATTCATTGCCAAATCCACACATCATATCAATGCTTTATAACACCATCAATATTGCTACCCACGAGGCAAAAAGCAGCACCCATCAAGTGTTGGGCACAAGCTATATATACATGTCTGTGTGTTCAGAAGAAACATATACTTTACTAAAGAGGAAGAAATATACTTGCCCAACATGCCTTTTACAATAATGACATTATTATATTGAAAGGGGGCATTATGCATATCATATCTCAAAGGAGATAGGACAGACTTAATTTACTAATTTACTAGCCTAGTTAATTTCAATAGAACCATTTACTCTATGTGGACATCAAAATGAACCCTTAATTAATTGCCAAATCCATAAATAATGTCAGTACTTTATAACACCCTCAATATTCCTACACACAAGGTAGAAGGTGCAACACACATAAAGTGTTGGGCAGAAGCTATATATACGTGTGAGTGTGTGTGTGTGTGTTATTTGATTTTTTCATAAGAAAACAAAACTTTACTATAGAGGAAGAAAGATACAAGCCCGAAATGCCTTTTACAATAAAATCATTCTAGCATTGAAAGGGAAAGTGGGGAAAAAAAATTTAATCTAACATGTTATTGGCTTTATTGCAGTCAAATAAAAGAGAGGGGAAGCCTAAGTACTTACCCAAACAAGGAATACAGTTGGATAATCCATCTATATGTGTACATAAATACGTATATATGTGCGTGTGTTTGTGTTGTTTCAATAAAGTATCAAAAATATCAAACAAAAGTTGGATGTTACCGGAATTAGAAGACGGACGGACTCAAAAATACAGCGCTATTGTCGCCTTAGGGCTTATTTCCTCGCCGACACTCACTCACCCTCACAATCACAAGTGCGCTTTGAATAATGGGTTCGAATGACTCCACACTCAACAGATAAAGGACCTTGGTAGGGACCTTATGGTATCTTAGAGCACCTATAAAATGGATTCAGTTGAGAACGGTGGTGGATGGAAGGATAAAGGTCTCGGCTTTACTGAATATAGCGTCGGAAAGAGAAAGGTCTCGGCTTTACTCAATCTACCGACGGGAACCCTGAAAAATAAGGAAGGAGAAAGGTCTCGCCTTTGCTCCGGTTCAAGTCCTAAATCCCCACCCACATTCACCACTCGGCAGCAGAAGATCGGATTCTGCCCTCGAAAGCCTCTCGGCCAGTTCAATAATGGGTGTGGTAGAGCAGCGAGATAGAACGCCGGCGTTTCTTCCGGTGAGTTCGACGAGGTGCCGTGACTTCCGATGTCTTCGACGAGGTGCTGTGAGTGAGAGAGAGAGAGAGAGGGGGAGAGAAGAGTGAGTCGGAGAGAGATAGTAAGCGTTTGGGATGTCAAGTACAGGTTTTTATTTTATTTATTTAATTAAATAAAATATTATTTTTAATTGATTTGACCAAGGCAGACATGTAATCATTGAATTTAAAAAGTTTGATTTGACATCATTTAATGTGTAATTGGGTATCCTTAATAAAATTGGGTATTATATATAAAATTGGGTATTGGGTATTCTTCGTAAAATTGGGTATTCTTATATTATATGGGTATTTGACCGTTGGAAGCTGTTCGAAGGGTATTATGGTCCAAAAAAATTAGTTTTGTTATTTCCAAACACATGGGTTTATATAGGTAATTTATTGAAAACAAAGGTTCATTTTGGGAAATTACCCTTTTTTAAAACATTTTCAAATGAAGTGAATATTTTAAGAAGCCGTCCGGCTCATCCAAACATTTTCAAACGGAGTTTAAAAACCCGGTTCGTTTAAGCCACCGGTTGAAGAACGGCAAAAGTCTTCAACTATGTTTAAGAATAGTGGTATCAAAATGGACGGGCTGCCAATTTGATCTACTGACCAGTCCATTAAGTTAACGGATCAGGTCTGATCCGGTTCGATAACTAATTGACTGGGCTGATCCAATCCATAATAAATGGATGAATTGGGCTAAGGTTTTTTGTCCAATAGACCGGCCCAATCCAAAGCCTGGTTCGATTCGATCCGTCCATTAGTAGTGGTGTCAAAATGAATGGGCCGCCCATTTGATCCACTGACCGGTCTATTAAGCTAACGGATCGGGCCTAATCTGATTCGATAACTAATGGACTGGGCTGATTCAATCCATAGTAAATGGACGAATTGGGCTAATTTTTTTGTCCAATTAATGGACTGACCCGATCCATGTCCATTAAGTGGCCTGATCCAATCCGAAGCTCGGTCCGATCTGGTCTGTCCATTAGCTCGTCCATTAGTCCGATCCGTTAGGCCCGATTCATTTTCATAAAATTAATTAATACATAATGTGTAAAAAGGTTTAAAACTAGAATCTCATGCGTTATATGCAAAGGCCTTACCACTAAGCTATGTATAACATTATTTTCCTAAGTTGTGATATATAATATTTAATCTTATTTCATATTCTTTTATAAATCTATACTACTTATAAAAGGCCCAGTGTTGAAAAAACTTTTGATCGACTAAAATGCCCTCGCATTAAATGTTAATGACCCTTTTACCCTCTTGCAATATTAATTACATGAAGTTTATCTTTAATTCATTTTTTAAGAGTCATATTTTCAATTAATTTCCTAATTCAATAAGACATCAACAAAGTTTGTTATTTTTTTAGTGTTTTGAATATTAAAATAATAATAATAATAAATTTTATCGAATAAAGAGATAAACAAACAATGAGATTTGTCTTTTATCAGTTACAAATAAAGGTACTCTAAAAGAAAATTTTGTTAATATGAAATTCAATTAAATAAAGTGAAAAAAATTATTAATTAAATTAAATTTCTTTCAAATTCTAATTCTAATTCAATTTATAGATAAAACATGATTTTTCAAATAATCAATTACTATAAAATTCGAAATAAATTACTTTATATTTCTTATTTTCAAATTCCAATGCAAAAATAAATCAGAGTGATCCAAAAAAAGTTTGAATGTATTCCTGTCCGTAAACATTGTTCACATTAACTAGTTTCTTATTAATGTCATACTCGCAAAAAATCAGAGTGATCCAACGGTCAATTGACCTTCTCCATTATAACAAAAATTATTTATGTTTGTTTCATCTAAGTTGTGTATCATATGGTTCTTATTCATATTGTACAAATGTTAACATATGGGTGCTATTTTGTAAAACCGACCGTTGGATAAGATGTTTCATATATACACATTGTGTATAGAAAAATCACATAAATCCGATGGTTGGTTTTTGAGAAAACATTTAAATTGTTTAAACTTATGTGTCATATGGTTCTTATTCATATTATACAAATGTTAATATGGGGGTACTATTTGTGAAACCGACTGTTGGATAAGATGTTCCATATAAACACATTGTAAATGCAAAAAATTACATAGATCCGACGGTTGGTTTTTGAGAAAAACATTTAACTTGTTTAAACTATGCAAATTTAATATCATAGTTTTTTCAAGAATGTGGCATTTAGAAATAAATGACCATTGGATCAACATGATTTTTTTCATGCATGTCTTACATAAGCGGAACATCTCATCCAATGGTCGTTTTTTAAAATGTCACTTTGAAAATTATTATACTTAGATATTAAGAATAAGAAATAAAAGAATATGCTTAGCACCTTGTCGAATTAGGAAAGTAATTGAAAATATAACTCTTAAAAAAGGAATTAAAGATAAAATTCATGTAATTAATATTGCAAGAAGGTAAAATGGTCATTAACATTTAATGCGAGGGCATTTTAGTCGATCAAAAGTTTTTTTAACATTGGGCCTTTTATAAGTAGTATAGATTTATATATCACAACTTAGAAAAATAAGGTTGTATATAGCTTAGTGGTAAGGCCTTTGCATATAAGGCATCAGATTCTAGGTTCGAACCTCTCTACACACTATGTATTAATTAATTTTATAATCCATTAGTATGGTCCAGCCAAATCCGATTCGATCCATTAGCTCGTTTGGCCCGTTAACATAATGGACCAGTCTAATGGATCGGATTGGACAGACCTTTCAGCTTAATGGGCTGGCCCGATCCGATAGCTTAACGGACCAAGCATGATCCGATCCGTTAGCCCTTTAGTCCGAATTCTTAACGGACCGGGCCAACCCGATCCTACCGAATTGACACCACTATCCATTAGTTCGTCCACTAGCCCGATTCATATTCATAAAATTAATTAATACATAGTGTGTAGAAAGGTTCGAACCTAAAACCTCATACCTTATATGCAAAGGCCTTACCACTAAGCTATGTATAACATTATTTCCTAAGTTGTGATATATAATATTTAACTTTATTACATATTTTTCTTCAAATCTATATAAAATGCCCAATGTTGAAAAAATTTTTGATCGACTAAAATGCCTCGCATTAAATGTTAATGACCATTTTACCCTCTTGCAATATTAACTACATGAAGTTTATCTTTAATTCATTTTTTAAGAGTCATATTTTCAATTAATTTCATAATTCAACAAGACATCAACAAAGTTTGTTATTTTTTTAGTGTTTTGAATATTCAAAAAAATTAATAATAAATTTTATCGAATAAAGAAAGAAACAAATAGTGAGATTTGTTTTTTATCAGTTACAAATATAGGTACTCTAAAAGAAAATTTTGTTAATTTGAAATTCAACTAAATAAAGTGAAAAAATTATTAATTAAATTAAATTTCTTTCAAATTCTAATTCTAATTCAAATTATAGATAAAACATGATTTTTCAAATAATCAATTACTATAAAATTCGAAATAAATTACTTTATATTTATTATTTCCAAATTCCAATGCAAAAATAAATCAGAGTGATCCAAAAAAAGTTTGAATGTATTCCCATCCGTAAACATTGTTCACATTAACTAGCTTCTTATGAATGCCATACTCACAAAAAATCAAAGTGATCCGACGGTCAATTGACCTTCTCGATTATAACAAAAACTACTTATGTTTGTTTCATCTAAGTTGTGTATCATATGGTTCTTATTCATATTGTACAAATGTTAACATAGGTGTGCTATTTTGTAAAACCGACCGTTAGATAAGATGTTCCATATATACACATTGTGTATAGAAAAAATCACATAAATCCGACGGTTGGTTTTTGAGAAAACATTTAAATTGTTTAAACTTATGTATCATATAATTCTTATTCATATTGTACAAATGTTAACATGGGGGTACTATTTTGTGAAACCGACCGTTGGATAAGATGTTCCATATAAATAGATGTTCCATATAAACACATTGTGCATGTAAAAAATCACATAGATCTGACGGTTGGTTTTTGAGAAAAACATTTAAATTGTTTAAACTATGCAAATTTAATATGATAGTTTTTTCAAGAATGTGGCATTTAGAAATAAATGACCGTTGGATCAACATGATTTTTTTTCATGCATGTCTTACATAAGCGGAACATCTCATCCAACGGTCGTTTTTTAAAATGCCACTTTGAAAATTATTATACTTAGATATTAAGAATAAGAAATAAAATAATATGTTTAGCACCTTGTTGAATTAGAAAATTAATTGAAAATATGACTCTTTAAAAAGAAATTAAAGATAAACTTCATGTAATTAATATTGCAAAAGGGTAAAAGGATCATTAACATTTAATGCGATGGCATTTTAGTCGATCAAAAGTTTTTTCAACATTGGGCCTTTTATAAATAGTATAGATTTATATATCACAACTTAGAAAAATAAGGTTATACATAGCTTAGTGGTAATACCTTTACATATAAGGCATGAGGTTATAGGTTCGAACCTTTCTACATACTATGTATTAATTAATTTTATGATCCATTAATCCGGTCCAGCCCAATCCGATCCGATCCATTAGCCCGTTTGTCCCGCTAACATAATGGAATTTTATGATTTGTTAGTCCGATCCATTAGTCCGGTCCAGCCCAATCCGATCCGATCCATTAGCCCATTTGGCCCGTTAACATAATGGACCAGTCTAATGGATCAGATTGGACAAGCCTTTCAGCTTAATGGGCTGGCCCCATCCAATCTGATAGCTTAACGAACCAAGCATGATCCGATCCGTTAGCCCATTAGTCCGAATTCTTAACGGATTGGGCCGACTCAATTCGACTGAATTGACACCACTATTTAAGAAGACTTCTACCAGCAATTTCAAACGAAGTTGAACCCTGTTCAACTTTTTTTTTTGTTAGAACAGGGTTTTTGGTTAGAAAACCGGTCGGGTTTTTGGTCAAATTTTTATTTTTTTTAAAAGGGTGCTAAAATGACTAAAATAGCCTCAATCATTTTAAAGTCTCTTAAAGCCAAGAAGACTAAAAAGGCAAATTAGTCTAAAAAAAATCCCAAATAGCAAAAAGAAACCTAAGGCACCTAATTTAATAATACAATATTCATATTTTGCATTATATATATATATATATATATATATATATATATATATAATAAAGATTGATCAAGAGTAATTATCAATTTTCAATTTTGATGACTGTACATAAATTCAAATATATGAATTGATTGTACAAACATTTAAAAAAAATTATATTTTAAATCTTTTAGACTTTTACAGCTTTTATTATAATAAACAAATAAATAATAATATATTTATGACGTCACGGTTCAACCCGGTTGACTCGACGGTTGAACCAGTTGACCCTAAACCCGATAACTTTTCCAGTTCGATGAACGGTCCAGGTTTTAAAACATTGGTTGAACAAGCAATTTCAACCCAAGCTGAGTCGAGGACCCTAGGATTCAACTAGTTGAATTGGTAGTTTGAATTTTTTTCTTTTTTTAAATTGTTCACACCAAAAATCGTCATTTTTGTAAAAATATCTAGGTGAATATTTTTGAAGAAAAATATGTGGGTAAATGATAGATTAATTGGGAGCCAGTAAATTATAGTCACATAATTTCTAGTAAAATTACTATGGCCAATTAATTGCCTATAGTAAATTGATGATGTGGCCAATAATTTATTATTAGAGGGTGGTTATTAGAGATTGGACCACTAATTATCAATTTTATCACATGTATTGTAGCAATTTTTCGGGTGGCAGTTTGAGGTTTAAGTAAAAGAGTCCAGAAGTCACGAAAGTCTTAATGAGAAATTATAAATGTAGCTGAAATCATTGAAGAGAGTCTGGGATAATATATAGACGAATTGTGTTTTAACTAAAACACAATGTGGCAGAAAAGAAGATGGGATCAAATGAGAAGCTATATGACGCAATAAAAGGTGAGTAGTGGAGATAGAAAAAAATTCTGCATGTGATGATAAGCTAATGAGAATACATGTGATAGAAGTTAATTTAAAGGAGACCTGTAGCAGCACACAATTAGAGAGAAGTTAAGATTTACACATATGGCATTAGTTATTTGCCATAACCTAAATTAAAGGAGAAGTGATGACAGATTAGTAGCTAAATTTATGGAATATGGCAGCAACACATTACAACACATGAAGCGGCCATTATGAGCTGAATATAAAACGTGGCAATGACCAGCAAGCATTCAAGGAACATGGAGACAACACAAGGCCATGATCATGAAGTGGAGGACATGGAGCATGGCAGTTCAGTCGGTTATCAAGAGCAAAGTCTATAAAAAGAGAAGAAAGTAGCAGAAGCAAAGTATGCAATATGTCACCCCTCAAAGATGCGATGCCAAAAATCCAACCAAACGCAATGTCAATTTAAATCTATAGACGCAACGTCAACTTCTTAAATCAACCTTTTAGTTTCAAATCTTTCATTGTCAATACCACTCTCAATTTCCAGTTTATTTCGATTCAAGCATCCATGTTCAATTCCAGTTGTAAGCAATTTACATTCCAGCAATTTCAATTCAAGTCAATCAATTTCATTCCCAAGCAATGTCTACTTTTAATTCGAGCAAGAACTATTTTCAATGCAACTTCTATTTACTTTAAAGCATGTTGTTAATTTCAATTCTAATGTCCAATTTCCCTTATTGTTACTTGTGATTTTATTTAATTCAATTAGTTTTAGACATTCTAGCAAGAACTCAAGAGAGATGAACCCTCATCTTTTGTTAATTGCCTGATCTCAATTTTTATAGTGATCGACTTGACACTAAGGCCTTCTAACCCTAGTTTCAGCCAAAAGGTGCTGAAGGTCATGTTCTAAACCAATCTTCTTGAACTTTCATCGAGTCCTGGCATGCCCGTGCATTACACACTTCGCGTAAATCACTGGTAGAGCCAAATGTAGTTTTAGAGTGAATATAAATAAGGTAGTTTGATTTAAGTTTTATAATACCGTCAATTAGCATCCGATTTGAGGCTCAAAACCTCAGGCATCCTGCTGAGGTATTCCCGACGGCCGACATGTCATGCAGCTCGTAAATCAAGTGGTTGAGATTACTTATTGATCCAAATGCACTTCCCACTGTCGTTTTAAAGTTTCGGGTTTGCAAACTTGCCGTTTAACGGTTTAAATATTTTTTTCTCTAACGTCCTTCCATCCTTCAACCAGAACAACACCCTAAAAGAACACAAGTTACCATGGATGACATTATGAGGTTGCTTCAAGATTTGGACATCATAGACTTTGTAAGAATGTCAAATATTAGTTTGAATTTTATAGTGTTTCCATAATGAATATGTGCTATCAAATTTGAATAAATAGGTTATTGATGCCTATGGAGAGATTTTGTATGGAGAGCAAGAGGCTGCTAACTGTCAAGTTTCAGCTTTGGAACTTGATCCTAGTTCATACTTCTTCACAAGCACATGCATGGTAAAACCTTGAATTTTTTTTTGTTTAAATATATATGTATATTTGTATTAGACTTTTAAATCGATCAGACTATTTTATTTAAAAAAATATATATATGGATACATCCACAGACACTAGTAAAGGATAATACACTCGGTTTGAGGGAACCTCTTTTTGACAAGAATATATTGGATGCGAATGCAAACCATACATTTATGCAATATCCAATCAACACAAATAACATCCATTAATTGGTTATTGTTTTGTTTTTAGAATGAGGACGGGAAGTGGTGGAATTATATCTCCTTGATGCCACCCAAGTCCAGCACAGAAAATTACCATTATCTGGAAGATGCTATAATGATGGTAATTTATCTATTAAAAGTATGTATTCCTTTGATAAAAATTTGCAATAATTTGATTCTAAACTAATAATTTTTATTTGAATGTATCAAACAATGATGGACAAAAAAGCTATATGGAAACATTTAATTAGCTGAATCACAAATCAAAGCTTACAGAGGAGGGGTAATCATGACCGAAGATTACATATGTAAATTTGAAATGATTGATTGCTGCCCCCAACAAGAACCAAGATCAAGATCGAAGATTACGGTCTACAAGTTTATATGAATCCGACTCATTTTATATATTTTTGAACACATATTTATCAGTGTTGTGGGCTAGACTGTGGAATATTTGTTTGTCATTTGATGCCCCTAATATCTTCTGGACAAGAAATACCCAACAAAATTCCAAGACACAAGATTAGAGAGGTTTGTAAAGATTTGGTGCACAAGTTCCTCAACCACAAGAACTCATGGAGTGAAAGCATTTTCTAAGGGACAATGGAAATAACAAAAGAAATAACTGGCTAAATAGTTGCAATTTTATCAGCTACTAATGTTTTGAAATACTTATTATTCAACGAACTAGATGTCGGAAACACATTTTTTGTTGACTGCAAAGTTGTCATCACACGACTGGCTTATACTAATGAGATTTGCCTTAAGTCCATCAACATACAACACATTATCTGGCTTGGGAAAACCTGGGGCTTAAACTATCCCTTTCCAAACTATGTTAGACTTACTCCAATCACCAAAAGTAACAGTCCCACCTTTACAGGAATCAAGGTGAACAAAGAGGGACTTGTCACCGGTCATATGCTTAGAGCACCCACTATCAAAATACCATTGTGTTATCTTGTGCTTTCAAGACAGTATAAATGACCATGCATCTCAAATCAGAAGATCTAACCCAAACAGTCATAGTTCTAGATTTTTCTTTCTGGTTAGACACAACTTTGGATTGTTTCCTAGAACCATACATCTCTTAACCTCTATTCTTATGCTTGCTTGAATTAATCAATCTCTTGACTTCATCATTTAGCATTTAAGACTTTTTAAGCAAAGCATCAACTTGACTTTTAACATTCCCATTGTTATAACTAGAATAGTTTTTCTTGGGATAAGACTGCTTAAAACAATTAGGTTTAATATGGCCTTTGACTCCACAATGATGACAAATCAGAAAAAAAGTGGATTTGTGAGTCAATTTTCTTTGAGATGTAGCAATTGGTTGCCATATTAATAAAAATCCAAAAAGATCTTTATAGTAGAAAGAAAAACCATTCATCTGCCATTTGAAACAATAGCAAGTATGCACATCAATATCCACTCTTACTAAAGGGTGAAAATAAACTTCAAAAACATTTTCATCAGCTTCGCCTACATGCCAGGTTTTACCTTCCTCAAGCACTTTCTTTAATTTGCTCTCCATCTTAGGACATAACAAACTATTCCTTTCCATAGCCAATGATCTTCTATGGGCCATTTGTGTCATGATTTGAACCCTAATTTGATCAACCATATTTGTGACACGAAGGTGACATGCCTTAATTATTTGAGCGTTGAATGATTCAACTGCGTTTGACAACACCTCCCTGTACCGATTCCGTATAAAGAAAGCATTTGAGTAATTCTAAGGTGGGAGATTGTTCATAAAATCAATGACTTTATGACCCCTCACTCTTTAGTTATTCTTTATTTTGGTCAAACAAATACTCTGTTGGTGAGTACGCACAGTCACATAGCTTACCAATAAGCTTCTCCTTCACTCGTTTGGGGAAACTAGAAAGCTTATCCCTCAAATTTGCCTTCAAATGGAAGAGACAAAAAGCATAGTGGGAAAAATGATACACTCTAGGCTTGGCTTCTACCATACCACAATTACGATTTGAAATAAATGTCAAGGATGGAGTGTCAGCAGTAATGTCCTTCAGCTTTTCAAGGAACCATCTCCGATTTGCTTCGTTTTCAGCATCAACTACTGCGTATGCCAAGGGAAATAGACCTGACATATACATTTACATGCATAAAATTTATCAATTTCAACACGCATTGAACATATATAGTTACTGAATGTGTTTATCATAACTCAACATACAAATTTGCATTTTTTTTTTTAAGTTTAGCATAACTATATAAATATATAGATCTAACCCAATTGCCATATTCATTATAAATATTGATGAAATCTTGGTTTGACAATTGCACTCATATGTATTTTAATGAAGTTCAAAGAACTTCATTACATCTTCATTTTACATATAAAATTCTATAAATTGCACTAAAGTTCAAAGAACCCCCAAACTTTATGATATCCACTAAAAGCATAAATTATGAACATTATATAACTAAAACATACAAAAAACTAACAAATCGCCTTTGTTACCATCCTTGGCAATTGCAACTAGTAAAGCCCCTGTGTATCTTGATTTTATGAATGTAGCATCAATGAACAACATCTGCCTACAAATTTGAATCCTCTAATACAAGCATTAAATGCTGCAAAGAAACCTTTGAACCGCCTAGTGATTGGATCAACATCAAATTTGCTCCCAGGATTTGTTTTGGCTCATTCAATTGCATACCAACGAAGTTATTTGAAAGGCTATGCCTTATCCCCATACAGTTCCTTACAAGCCTTTTCAACACCCAACCATGATGTCTGATATGAGAATTTTAAACCATAATTAGCCTTGTAGTGACTAACAATTTCGGTTGGATGTGCTAGAGGCTTTTTGCGCAATTGATCAGGAATAAGACTTGATATAGACCAGAACTAATATGTGGATTTTTCTTTGTTCTAACGTGGAACCACATGTATGAACATTGTTCAATGTCTGAATGTAAAAGAACTCATTGGTTCCGTCCTTAGAAGCATAAACCCTCCATTAACAACCACGAGTCTCCCGTTACTTTTTCTTTATCATTTTTCAAAAATTTGAAACGAAAACTCAATTCAATTGAATACTTACATAATGCCATACGAAATTCAGTGACACAATCAGTAAAACACTGGTTAATATGAACAGTGCTATTTGCCTAAGGAGAAGACATCAATACTTTTGACTGATGCGAATAGTAGAGGACAACAAATCCATTTCGTTGTTCAGTTCCGACACCCATTCCAAATGCATATGTTGCTCGCCCACACCCTCAATAACCTCGCCAGCACCACTGTTGTTACTATCTTCATTCACCAACACTTTGTTTTGGCACAACCCAATTTGTAAACCCAAACATGTCATGGTTTGAATATTAGCATAGTTCTGAATCATACAACATTTTTGTCCTGGACTATCATATGTAAGACGAATAGAAGTAGATGATATATTATCCCACCTCCGACAAAGACTTGTAACCAATTCCTTGAACCCAAAGCTGTCACAGACTTTGATCACACTCGTAAAATCTCCATACTTGCACAATAACATCATTGCATTGTCCATTCTCACAAACTCAAAGTTCATTATGTGAAAAAATTGAAAAACCTTAATGTATATATTGTATATAGAAAGAACCTTCAGACTTATATTTTCTAATAGAATCAAAATATTTTAAAGGAAAAATAGGAGAATAGTATGTAATATATGAAGAATATAACTCCAAGGACCTTCAGACTTATAATTTCCAATAGAATCAAAATATTTTAGAGAAACAATAGGAGAATAATAAGTTAATATATGAAGAATATAATCACAATAATATTAGATAATCAAGAATAAAATAACAGTCTTATTTTATCTTCCTAAAAAAATTCAAATTTTGAATTTGAAATAAATAAAGAATGGTTATAAAAGGAATATTGGATAATAGATATGTAACCGAAGCAATCATCCTACATATCATATTCTTATTTGACTATTGGGGTATTTGTGTCATAAAAAAAAAAGGAAATCGGCTATTAGAATTTGAATTTTAGGGACCAAATGGGTTAGTAAAAAAAATCATGGATTGGATGGAATCCAAGTTTGATTTGAGAGACTTATCACTAAAAAACCCAAAATTAAATGTGCCAAATAAATATGCAACCATCAAATTACCTTGCCAGTATAACCATGGTTTGATGGTTGTGATTCATCAAAGGGAAATCCTAAAACAATCCCTAAGCTAATATTGGAATTTAAATCATTTAATAAATATGAGCACTACCATCTACTACAAAAATTGAGATGGCTGAGGTGGACTGGGACAATACCCATCCGATTGTACTGGCAAATCAGACTGCACTTGTGTAGCCTACATCATCGAATGCCAAGTTAGATAACAAATTAATGAGATTGTAATTGTTTTAAACATGGAAAAAATGTTCTAGCGAGTCAACATACCTTATCATTATTCAATTTTGTTCGCTTATTATACTTTCCAATAGCAAGCTTGAATTGACCTTTAATTTTGTACTTTCTATGGTTGGTTGGAATATTCTTGAATCCCTTAGCATGAATTTGTTCAGTCACCTCTTGATGATCCTCACATAGTTTATTAGTTGCCAGAGTGCCTTCCATTTTTGCAGTTAACATTTCTTCAAAGGTTTTACTTAGCTCTTTCATTCTCTCCATGTATAAATTACTAGTCTCCTCACTTTCAGCTGGCCGACGTATAACTCGGTTAGACACATAAGACATCGATCGATGCCATGAATTTTGTTGCAACTTCATGTATGCTTCAATGTTATGGCTATGCATGTCCTGCACTAATTTAGATCGTGAATGTACGAAATAGCCAAGAAAATGAAGCTGTTGTCTCATTATACATCAAAGCTGCTCAAACACAACTGTTTCCCTATGATGGTTAAATCCCATAGACACTGCAAATGGACGATGTGCTTTTTTTAATTTTATAAGTTTTGTCAAAACTAACAACATCACCAAAGTGTCCATAATCAATAATCATCTTCGCGTCGGCCCAAAATATATTTGTTATTTGTTCTTCATTGTCTAACTGTAATACATAAAAAAAATGAATCGTTGTCAAATCTCTCTTTTTGGAAATGACCTATAATGTTTTCAGTGTCCCCATATCTCAATTGTCGCTGTCACTTTGAAAGAAGGTAATTCTTTTGATCTACCCGTGTGAACCCAAGAGCATCTCTACCACCAACCTGTTTACTTATAAGCTAATGAGAATTCCTAAGTACAATCCCAGATTCCTCCACCAATATTACACTTATTGCATGTGTCTCCATTACTTTCCTTTGGGATGGCAACATATGGGTGCACTCTTCCCACACAAGGTCGTGATTATGTATAGATTGTAAGTCATTAACACAATATTTCCCAATTTTTCTATTCAACTTGATAACTATTCTTGCATCATATCCAGTTCTTGTATTTGCCCTAGGTTTCTTTGTAAGATAGTCCCTTTTGTTATTCACATGGATCCCCCATTTTGAACATACAAAGATGGTGGATGTAATCTCCCATGTTTTCTCATTAATCTTCACATTGCAGTGTTTTTTAATACTAAAACCTACTCTTCGCTCATACTCGTTATAGAATTCATAAGCTTTGCTTTGAGACTTAAACTCCATTCCCAGTATAGGTTTACCATCAACCGATTCAAGGATCTCATTCATTACACATTACACCTATTTTTTTTGCAAACAAAGAGAGTGGAGTGGATGAATTCATACATTTGTTCATCAACCGTGCATAATAATGTGAGTCATATTATATTAAGTAACATATATATTCATTATAATCATAAATTTTTTTATCATAATAAATTTCACACATAATATACTAATGAATCTCAATCAAAGTAAATTTTATCCAAAGTAGATGTCAATAAACTTTGCATACAACTATAATATGACTACTACGCCTACCCTTGCCGTTGGTTTTGTTTCGTTGATATTCTCCTTCACCCTTTAATTCAGCTGAAATGTCAAATACAATATTCATAATGTCAATACTTTTTTTTCAATCAAAATATAATCAACTCAACTAACTAATTTAATGATATAAACTACATCATCGATTACCATGGATGATGATTTACAAAATATTAAAGAACACGATGCATATATATATAAAACTCCAAGTATAAAGAAATTGTTAGAAAAGTACCTTACTATAAACAAAATTAAACCACTAACCTCCATGTTTGATTGTTGTTACAATGGCCGTCTATTTAACCTAGCATATATTCTCCTTACATTTCATCCAAAATCACAAAATGGGTGAAGCTAATATAAGGGCATTGCAGTTAGAGGTTTAGCCATGGAGGATGAGTGTAGAAGAAGGTGTGGAGAGATGAGGGAGAAGTGAATGCTAAAATGGAGATAAATGGTTGATTGATGGGTATGAGGGTTGAACAGAGTTCGAATGAGTTTTATGCACAGGTTTCTTACTTTCTATTCTTTAGAAAATAGTATGTTTTGTTTGGACGGGATTTTAGATGATGGAACGGCGTGAAGCATCATTTGGGATGGCCGTTTGTGGCTTAACCGACTGAGCATCAGTTGTTTTGATGGCTTCTCAAATTCCAGCTGCTGGACCCATGAATCGCCTACGTGGCACAATTTCATCAAAACTCCTATAACCCTTGTAACTTTGCACCCCTGTAGAGGATCTGGATTGAAAATAATGCACTGAAAGCCTACTGTGCACCCTCACCGATTTAGGCACTTGTAGCCTCGTTTTTTTGTACCAAAATCATTTTAAAACTTATATAAAAATAGAATAAGAATATTGGATGTGGTTTTTACTTTGTTTGGCCACCTACAGAGTGTGGGAAAAATTTTCCAGCTTGGGGGTACTATGTTTGGTGTGGAAATCAATTCATACAAATTCGAAGTTGGAATATTGAACTGTCAAATGTCCTCGATGGTAAATTTACCAATACACATAATTAGAATAATGAATTGTGAGGGATGAAAATCATTTGGAGGGATGGCAATATCCTTTTTCACATATGTTAGATGATGCATGACCCATAGGATGAAAGAGTAATTTTATTTTGAGTATGTGTCTCATTGCTTGAGTCCTAACTCCTAAGTTGTGCCCAACTTATGTGTGGCTCACGTCAACCCCAAAAAAAATTGAAAATAAAATAAAATTGTGGCATCCCACTACTATGCCTAAATCATTTTTCCCCCTTATTACGTATGAAAGGATAAAAATGAAAATTGGATAAAGCTCATATGGTGAAGGTATATATCATTTGAAGTACTATTCTATGTTCCATTGTTATAGTCCCAATTCTTGAGTTTGCTCGACTTATGTAATTGATGGATGTGAATTGTCATGTTAACTCACTTAAACAAACGTGAGAATGAGTAGGCCTTTTCTCTTTTTTCATATTGCATATTTTATAAGTCATGTGGTGGTCATAGTCTTAACTTTGCACTTTGCGACATGGCTAATTCATGTTCTAAAGCTGCATCTTTTTTTGGAGTGGTTCAACATCTATACACATTGTTTGCATCTTCTCCAAAGTGGTGGAAAGTTTTTCAAGATCATGTGAAAGGTCTCACGTTGAAGTCATTATCACAAACATGTTGGGAGAGTCGTGTTGAAAGTGTTAAAGCAATGAGGTTTCAAGCTCCACAAATAAGAGATGCTCAGCTTCATTTGGCAAATAGTAATGATGATTTCAAAACAAAGAGTGAAGCTGAGTTTCTAGCAATGTATGAACTTGAGAATTTTGAGTTTATAGTTGCTATGATTATTTGTCACAATATGTTGTTTGTTATTAATTATGTTAGTGTGAACCAGCCAACCTGGATCGGGAGGCCTCTCTCGTTCACTCTTAGGGTGATGTTTATCTTGAGTAGATTGTGGATGATGTTTATCCGTCTCGATTTATCCTTCTCTATTATCCTTCTCTATTATCCACATTTATCCTTCTCTATTATCCACTCAAGATAGGGTTTTTTGAAAAAGGGATAAGAGTTTGTAAAAAACTAGGAGTCGCCACCTTATTTTTAGGGAACAAGGAAACCACAAAAAAAGAGTTTTATTTTCAATAAAACATTGACCCCATATTTTGGAAAAGCATGGTCTTTCGAATCAAAGTTGGATTCGGGGGCTAGGTTACGAAGTGGGAAGGTTCCAAGGATCTCCTTGTAGGCACCCACCTCGCCCTAATTAAAGGTCTCCTAATTAAGTTTGGGCTTTATCAAAATCTTTTCAAAACAATCCTAGTTATCTAATCAATCACAAAATATGATATATAATATATAATAATAATATGTAGTATGAAAGCATACACAATCCTAATGGTCTTAGGAGACTAGAAGTCAACCTAAGATTGGACTTGCGCCCTATTGACTGCCTACGTACCTTATCAATTGCTTGACAAAGATCAAAGTCCACGTAGTTCGATTACCTTAGGACTCTCCTATTGTAATGAACCATATAGCCAAAAGAATTCTATCTTATCTAGGACTCTAACTTCGAGAGTTTGGATTTGATCAAAACACTTTTCTTGGCATAAAAGATGGAATTTCATTCCGTTTTAAACACTTTCAAAATTTTAGGACTCTTCTCGAAGTAGAATCCTAAACCAAATAGAACTCTATTACTATAAAAATTCTTACAACAAAGGATAGTCTTAAGTGGGATCAAGTGATCCCCCTAATCCTAGGGTTTCTAGCTAATCCTAGGTTAGTCTAAATACCTAAAACATTAAAATATGCATGTTGGAATTTCTGGAAAATAAATAAAAAAATATCATCAAAAATATAAATAATGCATGAAAGTGTCCTAAATGCAATCTAATTATTCTATGTGAACCTAGGCATGTTTCTATGTTGATTTTGGCCTAAAAAGTGAGTTTTAATACACTTTTAAATTACTTTAAATCCATGGACAGATTTATAAGTAATCAAAAAGTGGGTTTAAAACCCATAAAATAAAAGAATAAAAGAAGTGAAAATTGCCTAATATGCAATCTAATATGATATATCAAAATAATCATAATCAATTTCATCACAAGGGGAAGAGACTTACCTTTGCATGCTCCCTCGAACACAAATCATATCATTCAAACAAGACATAAGTAAAATATAAACCTAATATTAACAATATAAAACTATTTAAAAAAAAAAAAAAGAAGCTATTTTAATAAACTAAACCCTAACCTATCATGCATACTAATAAACTAAATCCTATGCATACTAAAAAAAAAAAAAAAAAACCTCTTTCTCTGCCTCCTTGCTTCGAGCCTTCTCCTCAAGCTCCAATCCTTCTCTCCAAGGACTCTAAGGACCTCAAAAACTTTAAAACTTAAGCTAGAGTGCTATCGGGGAGGCTTGTGCAATTGCTCAAGCCTCTACTCTCCAAGCTAATTCTCTATAGCTTCTTCTGTGTGTTGTAACTGATTTCAGGGTCCTCTATTTATAGGTTCACAAAGCTATAGCAAGCTTTTCACTTTTCCGATGTGGGAAAGAGTGAATTTCATTATTCTACACTACATGCAGGCTCGTTGGGCCCGTTTTAAGTCCAAATTTGACGATTCAAGCGTCAAAACGATCGTGATTCGATTCTCCATGTTTTAAGAAGTGTTTGAAGTGATTCGAGACAAGATCGACAATCATTCAGGGCTTTTGTGATTCAAAGGACAAAACTGCCCTTCAGTCACAAAAGACCTTATTTTCTATCAAACCTGGCTCAGAATGTCATGAAATTTTGCAGGGATGTTCCTAAACTCTCTAAAAACCTAATGCAAAAAGAACCGACTCAATCTGACCTAAAAACTTACATGTGATAATGACCTCTACCTAATTACCCACAAAGGGTAAAACTGGCAACTTAGGGTTTTGACACCCTATTTCACATCTATTCATAGGCAACCATTCATGACCATACTCATGGTCAAAAATGGATGTCTACAGTTAGCAAGACTCTTCAAGTTGAAAATAGGAATATTGATGTTGCTATTGATCAGTTAAAAGGACTCATTACCTTTTTTGAAAGGTATAGAGAAAATGGATTTGTGGATTCCATAATTGAAGCTAAGGAAGTTGCAAATGCAATGAAGATTGAACCAATTTTCCGTGAAAAAAGTATCATCCATAGAAAGAAACAATTTAATGAGAATGAAAGTGAAGAAATGACATATTCGGCTAAAGAATCTTTCAAAGTTAATTACTTTGTATACATTGTTAACCAAGGCCTTTCTTCACTTAAAAGTAGATTTGAGCAATTTCAAATATATGAGAAAAATTTTGGATTTTTGTTTGATCTGAAGAAGCTAAATTCTATCACAGATGAATGTTTGAAGACTACTGTGCTAATCTTGAAAAGATTCTTTAAAATGTGAGGGCCATTGTGATGTTGATGGCAAATATTTATTTTTGGAATTGAAAGTCTTAAAAGAAAATTTTACCAAAAGAAACAAAAAAGCCGATTGAAGTGTTGAATTATGTGAAAGCCATGGATGGTTGTTTCCCAAATACATGGATTGCTTATAGGATATTACTGACCATACCAGTTACAGTTGCCTTTGGAGAAAGAAGCTTTTCAAAGCTGAAGTTAATCAAGTCTTATCTTCGGTTAACAATGTCGCAAGAAAGATTAAATGAATTAGCTATGTTATCTATTGAAAGAGATATGGCAGATAAACTTGATTATACAACTTTGATTGGCGACTTTGCGGCTAGACAAGCAAGAAGAACAATATTTAAATGTACATGACTTTTTAGGTATAATAAATAATTTATATTTTTAAATTTATGTTCATATTTTTTTTTTTGAAATTTATAATTTTTTTTTTCTTTTTTGAGTGCAGAAGGAAGAGTTATAAATGCTATTTTAGTAATTGGTGGAGATAGTGAAAATATAGTGAAATTGAGCCGGTATGTTTTTCTAATCAACCTCTCTTTTTGTAATCGTGTATTCTTTTACTAAATGATTATAGTAATGATATGCACCATCATACTTTGTATGTGTACTAATAAATACAATAATAAAAATTGGTAGTTAATATTTTATAAATTTTTTTTTGTGTCATTATGTACTACGTATGGCCTAATTTTAGAAGTTTGCTTAGGGCCCCCCAAATCTCAGGGCCTGCCCTGATTACATATTAACCATAAATTAAAAATTCAAATTAGATCGTGATGTCTTATCTGTACAATATGTGAGGACTAAGGACCTCATTACATACTAGTCACATGTGCTAAAATCAAAACAGTACGTCATGAAACCTTGAATAAGGACCACAACCTAAATATATGTAATATTTTGAGATTAAGTAAGCTATTTTAGCTTAATTTATATATGGGTCCCAAAAGCCTTTTGAAGTGGGCTCATATTGGAATGCATTCATCTTATGGAGATTAATGTGTTGTATTAATACACTCAAAATATTAATGTTTTGAATGAGAAATTGTAGTTTAAAATCACCCAAATGAAAGTTGTTAAAGGTAATAGTCATTTTTGTCCCACATTGGAAAAAGGTGGGAAGCTTGTGTGTTTATATACCCTTACATTGGACCTATGGGTTGGGTCCCAAGGGGTACCAAAGTTTTGTGAGGGGAGAGGACCTACCCAAACTTGGGCTTGATCCAAACCACACACGTGCGCCCGCACCGGGTAGGGTCAGGTCATTTAGACCAAGCCCATTATCTTTTTGGGCTAGCCCACAACTCAGAATGGCTAGGTTATGGCCTTCAGCACACGAAGAGTTGTGCCTGGTTTTGCAACTCTTCACAGGGTCATGTCCCAAATGGTGCCCTTCATCACTTCATGAAGGGCACCATTTCGTCTATAAATAGGCCACTGAATTCATTAAGCATTATTGCATTGTCTGTGTAAAGTTTTAGAGAGAGAGATAGGCATTGTTCTGGTTCGCTGTGTTTATAGATTGTAGTGCTTCATCTACAAACGTGATCATTGTATCCTGGGAGGCAGACGTCCATCAAACTCTAAGCACCTATTGGAGGGGCGTATTCTGTCTTAAGGACAAAGTATACAACACTTGCCTTTATCAATTTTCTTAAACGATTTCCTGCTTCAGATTCTGCAAAACTTGTAAATTATTTATTTAAGGCATTTTGTTTTTATATAATTATTACTTGAATAATTTTCTGGTTTGACAGAATTATTATTCAAGTAGTCTTTCTATACTTTTTCTTCTTCTTTATTATAATTGGTATATAATTCTGTAGTTTACAGAATTTATATACAATCTATTTTATTGTTTAAGTGATTATTGACACAATATAATCCAATTCTAGATAAATTTTTCTAACAATATATTCCAACGTTCACATAAACTTGTCTCCCTCGATCTCCACGAAAAGTTTTTTGACCGTGTCACGTGTTTTGCAATTTAATCATTTATAGATATGTGATCTACGAGAACCGATCATGTAAGGATATTTTTATGCTTTTTATTATTAGTCCATTTTTACTGAAATATTTATTTTGAAAAATCAGTTGTTGGATTAGATAATCTTCATATGTATGTCATGTTAGCAAAAAATTATAGTAATCCAACGGTTGGTTTTTAAAATACAGACATTTAAACAACTTTAACAGCATCCAACAGTAAATACTGTCAAAGTGTTTCATGGGCTATATTTTGAAAACCGATTATCGAATCACTGCGATTTTTAGTTGATATGACAATCATAAGAAGATTATCTAATTTATTGATTTTTTTTTTCAAAATATATATCATATTACGCCCAGAAGAGGTGGACTAACGATAAAAAATGTAAGGACGATATAACGAGATCGGTTTTGTGTGATCTATGTATTCTCTTTTAAAGAGTAGGAAGATGAGAAAGAATGTCCGTCAAAAGAACCACTTCTCTCAATCACCATTCAAGTCATCAAATGGAAGAGAGCGCATACCAAAATTGTAATTTTCTCTCCTCTATTTGTTGACCTAATAAACCTTTTTTTAAAAAAAAAAAAAAAAATTTATTTTTACAAATGATAGAAGTTATTCATATTCCTAAATTTTCAATGTTAAGAAATGAATTTTAATACACTTGCATGTGCCCAAACTCGAGATCTCTCCTAAAGGTGAAGATAATGTTACTAAGTTGCATTGACGTAATAATTATTAATTAATGTAGAAAACAATATGTACATTAACATAATATATAGGGTTTTATACCAATAGGCCCTTGGTATAAGAGTGCTATACCAATAAGCCACTGCCTTTTTTTATGATACTTGTATCTGTGAAAGTTTATTAAAATGGACAAAAATACCCTTTCATTAACAGGATATTATCTAATATTATTAGAAAATCAACTTAACAGAATATTATTCAATATTATCTCCATGAATCAAGGAATATTTCAAATATTGAAACTCATTTACAAAGGAAAGTTCATCCTAATCAACTTCCCTAAAATCAAGAGATTTTATCATTAATAGGATATTATCCAATATTATCAGAAAATCAACTTAACCGAATATTATTCAATATTATCTCCATGAATCAAGGAATATTTCAAATATTGAAACTCATTTACAAAGGAAAGTCCATCCTAATAAACTTCCCTAAAATCAAGGGATTATATCAAGATAAACTTAAATCATATATACATGACTCTGTTTGGGCCGAGTCAAAACATATGACTCATTGTGAACTTATTGTTATACATTTGGAAAATTATTTACACATTAATCTGAGTCATGCCTCATTGTGGGCGTGACTCTTTATATAAAAGACTATTGAGTATAAATTGACACATTTGTGGGAGTGATTTTTAAGTTTGAATCATAATCCAAAGTCGTGACTCATTGTGAGTGTGCTTTTTAAGTTAATTTGAAAAATTACACAGAGTCATGAATCATTGTGGGCGTGCTTAGACCATATTGGACCATTTCACAGAGTCGTGACTCTGTGTGGGCGTGTTTATTAATTTTGGATCAGTGCACAGAGTCATGACTCTGTGTGAGCGTAACACATTGTTAGTCAGACACAGCATAAGGAAAGGAAAATATAAGGGGTTTTAACCTATAACCCTTTAGCGTAGGGATCTTATACCCAAAAGCCCCTATTAAATTTTTTTTTTTTAATAAATAAAAAAAATTTTAGATTATGAAGGAAATGTTCTCTTTTATTATAGGTGGATTTTAAAATTTATCAAAATTAATTTTAAGTGAAAATGGAAAGTTGAATTTAACTCCATTTTTAAAATTTTAGAACGTGTGCTTTGAAAGCGTAGGAGCTCGCTGGCGTCGAAGAAACACCTTGAACCGACGACAATGGGCTGTCGGACTTTAAAGTCTTGGACTTCTAATTGTTCATCATCAGAATCTCCCCACTAAGCTTTGATGGGTTCCAAGGCACCGAGCTTAGAAGTGGTTCAAGCTTGGAAGATTTTAAAACAGGCTTTGGAGCATGCTTGAGAACCATCCTCATGTTTTCTCCTTTCATAATAAATAGAAGAACCTAGAGACACCAGAATTTACAGGCAAATGACGCACAACGCCATCTTCCCCCACCCACAAAGTTACCATTCTTGGTAAACTCAAACAAGTAAATTTAGAACTTTCGTTGATGTATAAAATCAGTAAATATACCTAACTCATATACATATACTTGGATGCGTAAATTTTCGTATATCTTTAAATAGGTAAATTTATATAAACCATACTGTATGTATCTACATTGCTAAGAGAGAGTCAATTGTGTTCGGTAAGTGGGTGTTTTTGTGTAGTTCAATAAGACCATGAAACTTCTTGGAGCTCCTTTGCTCAATTTTCCTTTGGCCTTCTCTAGCTTTTCTTTAGATTGTCTAACATCATCGTGTTGGAGATCTCCACATTAGTTTTTTAAGGATATGCATATTGTATGGAAATTTTCCGTAAATTTTCATCATTTATGGCATACTTATTTATTTATTGTGATTTACTTAATATTTTGAAATAAAAATTATAATAAATCATTGAATGCTTTAAAATTAATAAGTTTTGGATAGACGGTAGAGCTTGATTTTAAGGTTTTTCAAAGATAAAAATCATTGAAAACAGATTAATAGATTGAGAAAAAAGGGCAAAAATATGATGCCACGTCATCATTTTCATTAAGATTCAATGGCAATCCCATCCATTGGACTTAATTTCAAGATTTATTAAAGTTTGTGACTTTAATTACAAAAATTTTAAAAATTTGGACTGGATTAATTGACAACGTGTTGAAAGTTCCTGCCACTAAAGTGAATTTAACCCTGACAATTACTACCAAACCGTGGAATTCGATTAAACTTTAAACCAGTCCGGTTCCGCAGTGGCCCAGTTCGACCATTCGGTCCCAATCCAGTCTTAAACGTAAGTGCACACAGACCGAAACCCACTCTTCCCTTCGTTAAACCCTGGGCAGCTCTTGCTACATACACACACAGTCTCTCTCTCTCTCTCTCTCTCTCCCCTAGTGAAGTGATGGCATGAGTAGCAAAATCTAAAAGCCGTGATGCAGATTGCAAGAAGAGTCGTCACCTTCTCATCGAAAAACTCTGCCACTCGATTGACCCTTTCTGAAACTACCCAGGGTAAAAGCCCTTTTCGTTTTGTTACTATTTTCTCAATATTATTTCATTTTTTTTTTTTTTTTAATTTCTGCATCTGTACTGTATCTGTTTCTGTATATCCTTTTATTCTCATTTTAGTTTTGGGGTTTGATCGTTAACTAGTATTTCTACCTGAAAATTTTCATGTGTTGCTTTGAAATTTGTATTCCATGTTCTATTTTGAGTTGGGATATTGCGTATATAAGTAGAGAGGATGATGATCTCTTGGCTTTCAGAATGTTTCGTCTTTGACAAGTTCACATTTCTCTTCACATTCAAGAAGAAACTGATTACTGATGTTTATTGGGTTTCGCACAAATTCTTATGTCCAGCTTAAGCAGAATGCATGGTCTTCCTAACAAGAAAAATTGTTGGGAAATTTTTGATGAGTTCCAATCAATTATTTGTAGGAGAGAGGTACATTGTGATTTGTGAGAGGGAAGAGGAGCTTACTTTTTTGCATGAACAATGTCCAAATGAAGTTTATAGTGATATACATGGTCGACAGCACAATAGTAAATAATAAATTGTAGTCCAAAGGGAACAGTTTTGAAACTGTTAAAAAATTATTTTGGATGTTTATTGCTGATGTTAGTCTATGCATTTTGAAAATTTTTATTTGAGAAAAAGGAGTAATCGTTAAGTTGTAGGGCATTTAAATTGGAGTCTCTTGGTCAATTAATGCTAAATTTTCGTTTCGTCCTCGTCTGTAAAAAAAAGTTGGGGTTATGATGATTTTTGTTCTAATGTTTCTAATTATAACAAATCTTATGCATTATCTAAATGTTAGTGTCCTCCATGTGTGTGATCCGAATTTACATTTTGTTTCTAAAACTATCAGAACTCCAAAAAATAGAAAAAAAATTGCAGCAATAATTAGAAAAGACTCCTAATGGGCTTCCAATTGCAAGAAATAGCCAATTTCCGTGTCCTCTTCTTGTGGGTCCCACATCAAATAAGCTTGGATTTATGTTTTGGGCAACCTTTGCCTGTATGATTGTACGGTCAAAGACCTCCAATACTAGGATACATCTATTGGGGGATTCAAAGAGACTGTCACAAGTCACAACCACTATTAAGTACTTAGAAAACATATGAAAATCTAAATGTGAAGACAATTTGCTTGAATGTTGTCAAAATGTTAGGAAACCCATTTTGCTGATGTTTTAGAAGTATTTTGACATTTTGATGAAGTGACTTGTGTTAGAAAGAAAAATGGCCAAAGCTGCTATACCTATGAGGTATATAAACAAAAAGATCCAAAAATTATAGAGAAAGGAACTTAAAAAAAAGGAAAATAAATAAATAAGAAAAAATGCTTGGTTTCTAAAATTTACCAAGTCTTTCCGAACAAAAAGGGTACTAACTACAAAATAGTTATGCTTTACAATTGACACCTTCATATCCTCAAATATCCTACCGTATCTCTTTTCCTAAAGGTTCCCAAAAATCACCCGAGAGACCTTCCTCCAAACTAGAAGAGCCTCCTTAGCATTGAACCTCACCCTCTAACTCTACTAGCATTGAAGAGTTGAAGAAGGCATGGCCCAACTATTTCCAAATATAGTAAACACGCCCCTCACTAATTTGAAGCCACCTTGCAATAGAGAAAGAGGTGATCGATCGACTCCTCCACCTCTTTGCACATCACACACCAATTTGGTAATATCATACTGCGCTTAGTTAAATGATCAATAGTCAAACACTTGTTCCAAGCCATTAACCATGTCAGAAAGCTAGTTTTGTCGGCATTGACTTAATCCAAATCAAAGAGGATGTAAAACTATAACCTTCTGGCCTAGATAGACCTTCATAGAACGATTAAATTGGAAGGACCCCATTTTTGACCTCCCAAACAAAATACTCTTATCATCCTCTTTTTATCAATTATGATCTAATATATAGAGTTAGAAAAGGCATACACTCTCTAATTCTCAATCATAAAAATTCCGAGAAAAAAAAAACTATATTCCAAACTAAAAGCTGCCCCTCCCACACCATGTCATCCTTAACTTGAGCATTCTTCACCAATGCTATTCCAAATATATCTAGGAAGGTCTCTTCCTTGGACACCTCACTCCTACACCAAAGATCACTCCAAAACCTAATTCTACTCCCTTTGCCAACTATGGACCTCATCCTCTTTTAATGATATCAAAATCAATCATAATGACTTTCTAAAGTCCTACCCCTTGACCAGCCCAACCGTCTTTGATCACCACTTCCTCAGCTCACATAATACTTTATACTTCCAAACCATTACTTTCCTACTTAAACTCTCTTTCTTAATCGCAAATCTCCAAACCCATTTACTCACAAGTGTTTGATTAACCACCCTCGAAGGTCTAAGACCCAAATTGCTTACCTCTTTTGGTGTACATTCCAATGCGCAATCCAAAAGTTGAAAATTGAAATCTTCACCCAAATTTGCCTTCTCCTGGTTCTCGATGACAACAATATTCTCATTCGGGATCTCACTCATTTTTTCCTTATTATAAACAAAATCTTAAGCACGATAAAAAAAGAAAGACTTAGGTGCATGCTCGATCGAATAGGGGATTGAAACGAGAACCGGGCCACTACTGGTTAGTAGCTGGCTTTTTAATTTTCGGAGATTGCAAAGAAAACCCCTTCGAAGCCAAAAATTAAGAAGTGGAACAAAGAGGTTTTTGGGGATCTAAGAGAGGTTAAGAACTCTATTTTGAAGAGAATTGAGGAAATTGATTTGGAGGAATGTGGGGGTGAAGCTAGTGAGGAGGTGTTAAGAGAGAGAGGTGTTTTTAGGAGTAGATTTGAGGAAGTTGTATTTAAAGAAGAAGTCTCTTGGAGGCAAAAGGCGAAAGTGAAGTGGGTAAAGGAGGGGGATAATAATTCAAATTTTTTTCATAAAGTTGCAAATGGAAATAGAATTAGAAAGGTTATAAATAAAATTGAATTGGTGAATGGAGATGTGGTGGTTGATGAGGATAGGATTGTGAATGAAATTTTTAGTTTTTTTTTTTTTTTTTTTTTTTGAGTTGTATTTTTCTAAAGGGGTGGAAAGGCCGGGGTTAGATGGTTTAGATTGGAGTCCTATTAGTGAGGCATTGGCAGAGTGGTTAGAGAGACCTTTTGAGATGGAGGAAATAAAAGAGGTGGTTTTTTATTGTAGTAGGGATAAATCCCCGGGTCCGGATGGGTTTACAATGGGTGTTTTTCAGGATTGTTGGGAAGTGGTTAAGGATGATTTGTTGAAAGTGTTTTTAGAATTTTTTGAGAGCGGGGTGGTGAATGCATGTACTAACGCATTCTTTATTTGTCTCATTCCGAAGAAAGAGAATTCAGTAAAGATAAGTGATTTTAGGCCTATTAGCTTGGTCACATCCCTCTATAAAATTTTGGCCAAAGTTTTATAAAAAACGTTGAGGTTGGTCTTGGCAGATACAATTTCTTCATCTCAGGCTGCCTTTGTAGAAGAAAGACATATTTTAGATGTTGTTTTAGTGGCTAGTGAGGTGGTTGAGGAGTATCAAAAAAGAAAAAGGGTGTTTTGTTTAAGGTGGATTTTGAAAAGGCATATGATCATGTTGAATGGGAGTTTCTTGAGGAGGTGATGGATAAAAAGGGTTTTGGGGAGAGATTTCGGAAGTGGATTAGGGGTTGTTTGTCCTCAGTTAATTTGTCAGTAATTGTTAATGGTAAGGCGGGTGAGATATTTAAAGCTTCTAGGGGTTTAAGGTAAGGAGATCCTTTGTCCCCCTTTCTTTTCATCTTGGTTGTGGATGTTTTGGGACGATTGGTAGATAAGGCTAAGGATGCAGGTTTGGTTGAGGGTTTTGAGGTAGGAAGGGATAGAGTCTCGGTCTCTCACCTTCAGTATGCTGATGATACTTTATTTTTTTTTTTGTCTTTTGTGGAAGAAAAGGTGAGTAATTTACAATTTATTTTGAAGGTTTTTGAAATTATGTCAGGTTTGAGGGTGAATTTGAGAAAAAAGTGTTTTAGCTGGGATTAATGTTTCAGATTCTGATTTAGCTGATTTGGCAAATCAATTAGGTTGTAAAGTGGATGGTTGGCCCATGAAATATTTGGGTTTACCATTAGGAGGTAATCCAATGAGGGATTCCTTTTGAGAGCCGGTTTTAGAGAGGGTGGGAAAAAGGTTGGATGGGTGGAAAAAAACACTACTGTCTAGAGGAGGTAGATTAACCTTGGTTCAGTCAGTGTTGTCTAGTTTGCCTATTTACTATATGTCTATTTTCCAAATGCCTAAAAAGGTGACTGCAAGGTTGGAGAAATTGATGAGGGATTTCTTTTGGGAGGGTAGAGGAGAAGGGAAGAGACCACATTTAGTTAACTGAGGTATTGTTTCTCGTCCCTAGTTGAAAGGAGGTCTTGCTATGGGTAACATTGTGAAGAGGAATATTGCTCTTATTGGGAAGTGGCTTTGGAGGTTTCCTTTAGAGTGTGACTCTCTTTGGCATAAAGTTATTAAAAGCAAATATAGATTACTGGATAATGGTTGTGATGCTAACTTGGGAATCAGGGTCTTTGGGTGTTGTCCTTGGAAAGGTATTTCCCGGGTTTATAGTTCTTTTTGTAGATTCTTGGCTTTCAAGGTCGAATGAGGGGATAAAGTCCGGCTTTGGGAAGATGTATGGAGAGGGGACCGTGCTGTTCTTTCTTTATTTCCCTGGGTGTATGCATTGTCTTTCGTTCGTAACGCTCCTATTGATAGTTTTGTGGTGTCTTATTCTTTCCTGATTTTTTGGAATTTTCATTTTCGTCGGAATCTTAATGATAGGGAGTTTGAGGAGTTGTTTTCTTTGTTGTCACTTTTGGATGGGTTGGTGTTGTGTCATTCGGTACAAGATAAAAGATTGTGGTCTATTCATTCTTCTAGACTTTTTTCATCTAAATTTTTCTTTGATGCATTATGTGATGATCCCTCGTTGCCTATTTTTAGTCTGTGCAAAATGATTTGGAAAGCTAAAGTGCCTTTAAAAGTTCAGATGTTTGCTAAGTTCAGATGTTTGCTTGGGCTGTGGCTCATCGAAAGATTTATCCTAACGAGGTGGTGCAAAAAAGGAATCCTGGTGTGTTTATTTCTCCCCAATGGTGTGTTTTGTGTATGGATGATGGTGAGACCATTGATCATTTATTCTTGCATTGTCCTTTGGCGATGGCTTTGTGGCAAAGATTGCCTTTGGAGATGTGTTGGGTGGCCCTAAAATCTTCCTCCACAATGTTGGATATTGAGTTTTGTGTTTTTGGATTTTCCAAGAGAGCTATGGTTCTTTGGAGATGTGTTGTTTTGGCAATTTTTTGGGTGCTTTGGCTTGAAAGGAATGCTCGTATATTCGAAGATAAGTGTGATAGTTTTGTTGGTTTGTGGGATCGGGTTTGTTTTTTGAGTTCTTTTTGGGCGTCGGTGTCTAGGGAGTTTAGGGGTGTTCCTTTGTTTGTAATTTTGAATAATTGGGTGGAGGTGTGCGAGTAGGGGTTTTGTTTTGTTTGGCTGATTTGTAGCTTTTTGGTTGTTTTTTTCACTTCTTTTTTCCTTTGTATTGTAGGACATCTTGTCCTCTTTTCATTTTAATAATATTTTGTTGATTATCAAAAAAAAAAAAAAAAAAATTTCGATGCAATTGACTTCGGAATTTTGAATAAATACATGTTGTAAGTTGGCAAACTTGCAAGGACACTACGTACCAAAGTAAGTTTATCTCCTTTAGAAAGGTAACCCCTCTTCCATCCACTAAGCCTCTTTTCAAACCTCTCAATCACTGGATAAATCTGCTTGGCCTTGAAAGAAGGCTCCAAAAGTGGACATAAATACGTAGAGGTAGAGATCCCATTCCACACCCTAAATTCAAAGCTAGATCTTCCTCCTCAACTACCTTGCCAACGGGGATCAACTTACTCCTGCCAAGATTTGCATTCGAACTTGACATTGCCTCAAAACAAAGAAGCACACTCCTCAAGCAATGAGGCTGATCACTATTAGGGTCACAAAAAAATATGGTATCACCTTCATAAGAGGGATGAGATATGCATCTCCTCTCAACCCCCTCCTCCCAATCCGTATACACACATGTAAAATTCATTACTCAAATTAGTATCAAGCTTTTTAGATTATGCTCATAGCCTCCGTAATGGTAATTATTGTTGTCGGAAATCTTCTCAGCAGTCATGATTCACATGTGCTCCAGAGTACTTGCGCAAAAAAAAAAAAAAAAAAAAAAAAGCTTGCTGGAAGGGTTCCGGCGGGGGCCTCTTTGACGGTTAAGTTAGTAGGGGAAGGCTTGAATGCTAGAAGGAGAGTTAAGTGTGAGTGATTGTGTACCTTTTTCCCCTTAACAACATTTTAGTACCTTCAACTTTGGGGTGAATACCAGTGTGGTCCCTAAACTTTAGTTTTGCTCGATTTAGTCCATGAATTTTAAAAGTTGTACCAATGCAGGAAATTTTATTTTAGTTAATTCCCCTTCTAAATCTTTACATAATATCGTGGTTCCTTGATGTTAGGAATTATAATTTGAATTAAGTTTCCTTTGTAGTAGAATTCCTTTCCGACTATGATTAATTGATTTCCGGAGGTATTAAGATTGAGACGTTGTTCTCGATCTCAATCTAGATTTTGGTGGTTGGCCAACAACCTATCTCTCATGGTGAATTTAGCCATACAATTCCTCTTAGCAGGGAGCAACTTGCCCATGGGTGCTAAAATGGTGATCTCTGGGCATCCTTCCTCTTTCTTAATTCAAGTTTCTTCAATGGCTAAATGAAACTTCAATTTTTTCCATTTCCCATTAAAATGTTTGATGCAGTTGTTTTCAGATTAGTGAAAATGGAGATGAGGGCCTGTTTGAATGCCCCATGTGAACCGAATTGTTTCATTGTGTTTTGCATATAAATTTGTGAACACTTCTATCATTTTGAGTAGGGCAAATCAAGATGTTGGTAGCAACATTCACAAATGACTGAAAAGACTTGAAACAGTGGCATTTAATGAATATTGAACATTTGACCTATTCCATCTTTTATAGCCTCATTATCTATTTGAAGCTTCAATGCTGTATAACATATAATGAAGCCATTCATTTTCCATGGGACAACCGAATGCTATTGAATAGAATATACTGTTGCCACCATATTGTCTGAACAACTGAACTTGCAACCTTTACTTAAAACTTACCGACTTGGGGAAGAATTAATTATTGAAATTAGGGGGACTTCGGGTACACAAGTTATGGAAGCATAATGTGATCTTTTCCCTTGTGGTAGGATTGACCTTAATGTTTATATGTTATTTGTTGAAATATTTATGTGAGTTTATTTCATTTTTTTTATTCAACAGCTGTTTATCAACTGACTTACTGTCTGCTCTGTTTTATTGAGCCAGTAATGGACAAGGCAGAAGAGATGCAAACAATCCTTTTTGGTAGTAGTTCCATCTCCCAATTTAATCACACATGCATGTATAAATAGACTTCCATTTCATGTAACTGCTTTTCTAAAGAGAGCATTAGCTAAAAGTCTAAAGGACAACTCCAAATTAAATCATATGCCTTTATGACCAGACTTCCATTTTACATAATTGCTTTTCTAGACAGAGCATTAGCTAAGAGTGTACACAGTTTCCAGATTTTTAATTGTTTCAAATTGGATTTGATAACTTTCTTTAATAGCATATCTCCTTGTTATCTGTTTTATATGATCGATAGCATGGCATTCTCGTTATTTAATCTCCTTACTACAAGAACTTAGTTTATTAGCATTCTAATTTCAAAAAATGCGTAGTCACATCCAATTTTGATGGCTGACAGTATTCAAAGAGATGACCAAGGTTGCACGTGGGTCAAATATTCAGTGGCGGGGAAGGTCGTATGCTGCTTCTGTTCCTTCTGATACACCAAAACCTCACAACGGTCGAAAAAGAGTTTCTAAAGATGAACGGAAAGCTATGGTGGAATCTTTTGTGAGCAAGTATTTATTTTTTCCCTCTATTTTAAGTGGCTAGATAACTTCAGATTTCATATGTGCAATTAGAATTAGAAGGTAAATTTCCTTGAGAAAATGAGTGTCGAGAATTGATACATGGATATTGCTGTGTTTTAGAAACATGAAAATTTTATTGGAAATAACAAATTATAATTTTTATATTGATGGTCCCGAAACACAGATATATCGATGGATATATCAATCATATTGAAAATTTATATTGATTTAAAGATATGATGGATATTATTAGTTAATCATGGAAATTGAAACAATGAATTAGACTGTAATACACAATTTAGAATCAAAACATTGCAAATTAAATTTATACAAGACAAGTTTGTGTTGTATAGGGCACATTAAAGTGTCCTACGCTGTGAAAAATAAATTACAAATTTCTACAAATTCTATATTGAAATGTCATGTAACATTAAAAATTTAAAATATATATCATTTACACAGTAACAAATGAATAAGTCAATAAATAATCTTATATAAAAAAGAATCCCCACCTCTAATATTTTATGATATATTCAAGGGCTTAATTATCGGTATCGACGTATATATTGGTTGTGCCAAAACACAAATATATCGACTGATATATTGATTGAATTAGATTATAATACACAATTAGAATTAAAACATTGCAAATTAAATTTATATAAGGCAAGTTTGTGTCATAAAGGGTACAATATAGTGTGCTGCACTGGGCAAAATATATTACAATTTTTTACGTATGCTACGTTAAAATGTCACATAACATTAAAATTCTAAAATATATATAATTTACGTTATAACAAATGAATAAATCAATTATCTTGTACACAAAGGAATCCACACCTCCGTTTTTTCAGATATATTGGATATGAGTAAATATTGGATGATATATTATGGTTTTTATTATTATTATTATTATTATAGATATCTTCGATATATCTCGATATTCCTGTTAGTTTTGATATATCATGATCTATCGGTCGATATTTTGAGGAAAAGATATGTAAGTCTAATATTGTATCAATACTCTTCGATATACGAATATATCAGCGATATATTGGATGTTATAGTTTTTGGATATATTGGATATTTATCAATATTTACTGGTACATCAGCTTTCTGAATGATAAAATGTGTGTGTGCGTGTTTTTTTGTGTGGATGTATTGGATATTTACTGATATTTTTGATATATCATATATCGGTCGATATTTTGAGGAGAAGATGTGTAAGTATAATATCGTATCTCCACCCTTCAATATGCCAATATCTCGATATTTTGGTCCTTGGTCAAAGGTATGCTGCTTTTGTAAAATTTATGATTATTATTATTATTATTTTTTATAGGAAAATCTTTTGCCGGAAATTTTAAGTAGTTGGCTCATATGGTGTTCAAATGGCTGGTGAGACAAATCAACAGTCACCTATTCATTGATCCCTTATAATAAAGGATCTATATGGTGAAGAAATAGGATAGCAAAATTGTTGTGTGCCATGTTTTACCAAGTTCTTTTATACACTAGAAACTGTTTAACTATTGGCAGAATGTGCTAGATGATCCAAATCATGCAATGACATTGATTTTTTGCTTAGGGAATATCTTTGCTGAAGCCTAACCATCGGTGGCATTGTATCTAGCATCTACCAATTTCATTTACTTTACCAACAAACTGTTCCTATATTGTAAATTTGTAATTAATAACTGTAACCTATTCTCTGGAACTAACTTCTTTGCTAGCACTTATCCATGATACTGTTTCTGTTGGTTAAGTGGATAATTAATGTAATTATTGCAAATGCACTCAATTAGGACTATATGAACACATTAAGAACAATTTTAAGAAAATTGGGAGAATTAATTAAAAGAATCTGTGAGAGATAGATTTATTACTTATTATTAATTATTTTTAGGATGGTACACTGGAATGGCCCTGTTATCTGCATTTTGTTAAGGGGGTTGCTGTCCATCAATTTAGAGTAAGACGTATGAAGTGCAGTAGTGCTTCTACACTGTTGTGCGATTTAAAATTAATTTCATAAAATTAAAGGAAATTTTATAAAATAGTTATAAAACAAGCCATTTCTTATGGCACAGTATGTAGGGCAAGGAAAAAATATCATGGTCATAGAATGAGTGTTGGTGAAGGGTTGTTGCATTGTAATGGCATAAGAGGATTTTTTTTCCATTGTAGGATTGTGTTTGTGAGATATATATTGCCTTTCCTTTTGTTTTGGTTATGCTCAGGTCAGATCACGCTTTTTTTCTTTATGTTTAGGGTAAATCACACCGAGACCTCATGTACTTTTTGACAAATACACTCAGATGGTCCCGACTTTTAAAAGTTGCAGTCAGACCACTTGTCATGAAAGGTGTTAATGGAGGTTGTTGAAAGACCTTTAATGAAATGTAGCATTTCAGCATACCTGATGCATTTGTCATATTTTAATGTCAAGACGTCTATTATAACCTTAATATAAGTTAAATAACAAAAGTTAAGTATAAAAAATAAGCCAATCTCATCTCGCCACAGGGTTGTTTCTGCATCAAATAACATCACCCGTCATTACTACCACGTTCACCTATCCGAGATTACTACCAACCTCTATTTTTTCCGTCAGGTAAGTCATCACCACAATCCTTAAATCACTCCCCTTGTCAACATACCTGAACCACAACCACCACCACATCATTATCTCATCAATCAGCATAGGAAATATTTATAATAGAGAGAAACCTAGATGAGCTGAGAGAGGAGAGAGACAGAGCCATGTGACCAGCCCCACTTTTAGATCTCAACCTGCCTTCATAGCAGGACACTATTAACACCCATCTCCATTCTTGTACCCACAAAACCTAACTATTTTGAGACTCAAATCTAAACCAACTCTCCCTACAAGTACCCCAAATCAACTACACAATTCCTCCATTTCACCTTCATTTTCAGTAATGCAACTACCCAAATCAACTCACCATCATTATCAACCAAACACCTGGTCCTCTGCTAAACCAGAACCAGCACCTGCTTTGGCCTCCATCATACGAGCTACATCTTTGCTGTAACCCACAACATCAGCCACCTTGCAACCTCTAGCTACTTTATTCCATTACCTGCTCAACCTCTATTACCACAGTTACAATAGTTTCATTTGAAATGCCAATTAAATAATTTTTATTGAATAATTAATGGAAGGTTTGTCATTGGAGTTTGGATATTTTAAGAAAATATCAGAAAATTTGGAGATGGACTTAATGGAAAACTTAGTTTGTGATCAAGTGGGGTTTTGCTACGGTCGGAGTTATAGCTGTGAATCGAAGTCCCACATCGCTTAAGTATGAAAGTAATAAGCAGTATATAAGCGTGAGGGCACCCTCACCTCTTGAGCTAGCTTTTGGGGTTGAGTTCTACCCAAGACCGTGTAACATGGTAGAACTCAACCCCAAAAGCTAGCTCAAGAGGTGAGGGTGCCCTCACGCTTATATACTGCTTATTACTTTCATACTGAAGCGATGTGGGACTTCGCTTCACACCCTCCTTCAAGCGCAGCGTGCTCACTCGGCAGCACCTGTCGCATACAGGCCAGGGACACGCACCCTACTCATCCCTCGGTATGCCGACTCTGATACCATGTTACACGGTCTTGGGTAAAACTTAATCCCAAAAGCTAGCTCAAGAGGTGAGGGTGCCCTCACGCTTATATACAGCACATTACTTTCATACCTAGGCGATGTGGGACTTTGCTTCACACCCTCCCTCACGCACAGCGTGCTCACTTGGCAGCATTTGCCGCGTGCAGGCCAGGGACACGCTGTTACACGGTCTTGGGTAGAACTCAACCCCAAAAGCTAGCTCAAGAGGTTATATACAACACATTACTTTCATACCTAGGCGATGTGGGACTTTGCTTCACACCCTCCCTCATGCGCAACGTGCTCACTCGGCAGCACTTGTTGCGTGCAGGCTAGGGACACGCACCCTACCCATCTCTCGGTATGCCTACTTTGATACCATGAAAACTATCTTTAAGAGAAAAGAACAATCTCTTAGTCAAAGTGTGAACAATATGATTACAAACCTAGAATTTATAGAGAAGCTATTACAAAATTATGGAAAGTTAACTCTACAAAATATAGAAACCTAAGAAACATAGAAACTCTTAATACATGGAAACTAATAAATTATGGAAAGTCAACTCTACAAAATAATATCAAATATTATGTCAACTCTACCCATCCCTCAATATACCGGCTCTGATACTATGTTACACGGTCTTGGATAGAACTCAACCCCAAAAGCTAGCTCAAGAGGTGAGGGTGCCCTTACACTTATATACTGCTTCTTACTTTCATACTTAAGCGATGTGGGACTTCGCTTTACACCGAGGGATGGGTATACCGAGCTAGCTTTTGGGGTTGAGTTCTACCCAAGACTGTGTAACATGGTATCAAAGTCGGCATACCGAGTGATGGGTAGGGTGCGTGTTCTTGGCTTGCACGCGGCGGGTGCTGCCAAGTGAGCACGTTGTGCGTGAGGGAGAGTGTGAAGCGAAGTCCCATATCGCTTAAGTATGAAAGTAATAAGCAATATATAAGCGTGGGGGTACCCTCACCTCTTGAGCTAGCTTTTGGGGTTGAGTTCTAACCAAGACCGTGTAACAATAGCTACTTCTGGAAAATTCTGCAGTGGGAGGATAAATCCTCCTTAGAAATTCTGCCAAAAAACACTCTCTTTCCCTTCTTATTTCTTTTTCTTCTCCTTCTGTTCTGCACTCCTTTTTTGTTCTCTGATTTTTTTTTTCCTTCCTCTCTTTTTTCTTTGGTTTACTCTCTATAAAACATGTTCTTTTTTGTTTCTCTCTTTTTGATCTAGTCTTTTTTGGTTTCTCTCTCTAGTGTTTTGGAAAAAATAGTGGCTGCGTGGTGGCAGTTATGTGTTATGGTTTTGGCTAATGTGGTTCAAGTGATGAAGTGTTGTAGGTGAGCAAAGATGATGGTTTGAGTGAGCAGCTGATCTGGGTTTTGGTGGGAGGTTTGGCAGTAAAATGCGCATTCTAAAATGTTTATAGTATGATGTAAGCTCAATCCATCCAGGTTGGTAGCAGCATTTAGGTGAGGAAGGGGGGCAGTGCAACGGATTTCCATACTATTAGGGGCAGAGTTCACTTTTTGGAAGTAGGGGGCTTTGAGTGTAGTTTTTAGAAATTACTGGGGATCTTAATGTAATTTACCCTGTTATCTATTCTATGTAAACCATCGTAAGGTCCTTAGTGAAACACAATACACTAACTTCAATAAATAAATTTAAGTTTTGTAAGATGATGTCATACATATAGTTTTTCTTTTGCAATTTTTTGTTGTTCATATTGCATCATTGGCCTGTGGTGAGGAATGCTGTTTGCACTTTAATTTTGTTTTGATCTTTCTTCTCTTTGTGGTCAAGTTTTCTATTTTTATTTCTATTCATCTTTATGCTTTAGTATTCTTCGTTGGCCTAATGATGGTTTCAATGATCTTTTTTTTAGATAGGGTTTTGATGATAGGTTTTTTATACTATTGTGTATCACCAATGCATGGCCTGATTGCTGCCCTGGCTTCTCTTTTCTTTTTCAATGTGTGGTTTTTATTTTATTTTATTTTATTTTTTATAGGCCAAACAAAGATGCTACAAATTTGATCTTTCACCAGCTTGAGAAAATTTCTAGTGTATAATTTTTATTTATATTTTGAATTATTATTGATTCCTCTCGAAATTTTGGGGAGGAGAAAAGGAACAGATTTATAAGAATAAGAAGAATCAGTAGGGATATGGACCTGTTGCTGGGGTAGGATTTCTGGTAAATTGTTTTTCTTTGTTAGGATAAATGAGCACAGACCTGATCTCAATTTCTGGAAGTGACTGAAAATTCTTATTTTTTGAGAGTGATTTTATAAGATACTGAAAGTATGGTAAATGCGCCAGGACCAGCTCATCTGTTTATTTCACCTGCTGTCATTCATCTGTGTCATATTGAAATCCATTAAAAATTATGTTGTTTCTTTGCTGTCTTTGAAACATTCCAATCCCCCTTTCTCGCTTGTCCACTACTAATATTGTGGCCTTCAACCCTTGCAGTTGTTGCTGGAAGCAGCTCATGTTACTGTATTGCCATTTGCCAGTGGAATTGTCTTGTGTTGTTAGAGTTTTCACTAAAGTAAACACTTCTCCCATATGGAGATTTATAGAACAAAAAGAAAAAAGGAAAAAAAAAAAAAAGGGATTGTGGCCATTCTGGTTCAGTGTGTTTAGGACCCAAAGAGGCTTAATTTGAATGTTTATGGGCTTTTTAGTTCAAATGTTATTGCACCTGTCAAGGTTTTGTGGCCCAGTTATTACATGCCTTGTTTGCCTCCCGTTTTTAGTTATGTAAGGCCTCTATGTTTCAATCTTGGTGTTTGAGGCATGTGAAGCCTTCCAAAAGCCCACGAGGCATTTGTTTGCTTAGACGCCTTGAGGCATTCTTTTAGTTGTGTAAGAGCTTGTATGGCATAGTATTACTTGTTACTTGTTAGTAATTGTGACGCCCATTTCAATATTGTGTGCCTGAGTGGGCTTATGAAGCCCTCCTTCAGTTGTAGTTGCCATCATGAGAGGGAGTGTGAGCCAAATCACTCTCATACTCATGTGTGCATACATGGCAATTTGTGGAAATTTGAATCCCCATCAGTTCGAGGGTTACTGGAGATGAATATCTACTATTGCAAAATAGCAATGCAATTTGTGGAAATTTCAATCCCCATCAGTTCAAGTGTTTGCTTGGGCTGTGGCTCATCAGAAGATTAATACCAGCGAATTGATGCAAACAAGGTATCTTAGTATGTCTCTACCCCCTCTGGTGCGTGATGTGTAGGGGTGATGATGAGAGGTTGGATCATTTGTTTTTGCATTGTCGTTTGGAATAGTATTGTGGCAAAAGTTGTTTCAGCTTACAAAGATGTGTTGGTGTCTCCATTTTCTTTTACTTCGATGTTGGAGATAGACTTTCAAGTTCTTGGGGTGCTCTAAGAGAGCTATTGTATTATGGAGATGCACGGTATTAGCTATTTTTTGGGTTATTTGGTTAGAAAGGAATGTTCATATTTTTTAAGATAGATGTAATAGTTTTGATGCTTTATGGGGTAGAGTGAGCTTTTTGACCTTGTTTTGGGCTTCGGTGTCTAAAGGGATATAGGGGTTTTCCTTTGTTTCTCGTTGTTGGAAAGTGGGTTTCTTTTACTTTTATTGTAGATCTAGTTTTTTGTTGATGTTTTTCTTCTTTCTTTTTTCTTCTTCTTTGTAAGGCAGGACACCTTGTTCTCTTTATTTATTTAATAATTTTTTTGTTGCTTATCAGAAAAAAAAAAAAAAGTTTCTAACCCAGTATACCTCTATCAAATTGAATGCTTTTGTTCTAAACCCATGGAACGATAGTGAAAGAGAGCAAGGGAGAGGCAATCTCTGTGTTTGCTTCCCAAAACTTGGCCAATAACACTGAAGTGAACCACATCACTTGTCATGCATAACTCTAGACAACTCTATAATAACATGCAAGATTTAAGCAGATTACAAACCTGACCTGTCAGCCACTTCTTAACATTTGTACAAGATCATACCAAGATGCAATTCCTTTCTGTTAAAAAATTCCTTGTAGAACAAAATTCTTTCCTCATTCTTGGTTGTCATGAGATTTGTAGACTTCAGATCTTGTGTATTCCTGTTTTAGTCTCCCCCACCTCTCTTCTCTCTCTCTCTTAATGATACATTCTTGTGTGCATCCTGCATTTGCATGAAGAATCATAATATTTTCCATTCATGGTTTAAACATTTGAACTCAAGTTGGATGATTGATTGCCTCATTATGAATAACCATGAATCTTGTACAGTAGGCTTCCTTATTACACAATTGAAATGTGATCAATCTTCCTGATCACTTAGTGTTACGATTTTTTTCTATTTTGTTCTTTTTAATTGGTATATAGTAATTATTATCATCATTATTATTTGTTGACTTGAAATTAGAATTTACTGCTGTGAGCATATCTGGTAGAACAAAGTGAGCTGTTAAAGGTTGTCATGTTCTGCCTAAACGTTTTCATATTTGCACATTTTGTGCTCGAATGATTATAATTACCATTCTTTCTCTTTGCAGGTACAGAGCAATGAATGCAGGAAAATTCCCATCTGCTTCTGATGCTCGAAAAGAAGTGGGTGGCTGTTACTATGTTATTAGGAAATTCGTTCAGGAGCTAGAATACAGTTATAAAATTTCTCCCTTAAACAAGATGAATGAAAAGTTCTTGGTAAAAGAACTAACTAAAGAGAACGGATCTTTGATTGAAGTTGAAGTGGTCTCAAGCAGTCAAATGACAGTGGATTCAGAAATTCAGAATGGTTCACAAAATGTAGAAGCCAAGGGAGGGTTGCAAACTCACACTTGGGTTGAGAAGACATCATTTGAAGGGGTTGGAAAGTCTCAAACACTAGTAAGTGTTTGTCACATTTTTGTATTTTTGTGGTAGTATAATATGTGGATATAGTTTAATATTTAGGGCTGCAACTTGGGTTGTATAAATCCGTAAACCAACCCAATCCGTTCAATTCAGTTCGGTTTGGAACTGAATCGAACAAAAATCAGTTTGGTCCTAGCTCCTGTATTTTGGAGAACTGAAAAATTTAATTCGGTTCGGCTCTTGGTTTAGTGTTTTTTCGAAACCGAACCGAAATCTAGTTCGAATCGAGAAGTGATCTGTGGAATCGCATAAATAAATATATATGTATAAATATTAAAATATTTAAAAAATAGATATATATATAGCCAGCATATGCTTATATATCTAATATCTTATGTAACCATGAAGCTAATAGATAATTGTAGGATACAGATTTTAAAAAATTGACCGTTGGATTAGATATTCTGCTTATGGATGTCATGCTTGCCAAAAATCATAGTGATCTAATGTAAACATCTCAAAATATAGACCGGAAAAATTGTGACAGTGGAAAACTGTCACAGTTTTTCTCGGCAACATTTCTAAGAAGTCAACCATTGGATCACTGCGAATTTTGGCACGCATGACATACATAAGTATAGTATTTAATCCAATGGTCAGTTTTTCGAAACATGTATCCCACAATTATTTACTAGCTTCATGCTTATTACATAAACTTATATAAGTATATGCTAACTTGATCATATATATATATATATATATATATATATATATATATATATATATATACAGATTTGATGACATCCGGCCGACCGGATGCAGCTAATATGCGGTCACATTGTGGATGCTGTTGGATCAAATCCACGGCTAAAAGTGCATGACTGACTGGCGCGGATTTCAAAAAGAAAAGTGACAGCTTCCAATTTGAAAACTCTCCCTCTAGCTCCTCTCGCAATCACATTCTCTCTCCTCTCTCGAGAGCCCTCTCCTCTTTCTCTCTCCTCTCCCAAATACGTTAATAACTCATACAGGCCGTTTGTTTTTTTTTGTTTTTTGTTTTTTTTTTTAATCTAATTAAATCCATTAAGCCATCTCCACTCTCTCTCTAAACAGAGTAAATATCAATCCTTAAAATTTTCAAAAATTCCAAAAAGAAGCTGCAATTGCCCAGCGAAGAAGTCTCGAAACCTCCACTATCGCCCTGCGAATAACTCCATTTTTGGCTTTTGGGTACTGTTGAAATTGTGCTCTCAAAAGAAATTTCATCTGTTCGTACCTATTTTGTGTGCTCTGTTTTCAGCCAAATATTTTCTTTTTTGAGGTGTTGAAGTATTGTGTTTTCTGGACAAAATTGGGTTGATCAGAAAAAGAACAAGAAGAATGGCCAACATTTTTGTTTTCCATTCCCGCTTTCACAAAAAGAAGAAGTTGATTTTTTGTTTTTTGTTTTCCATACCTAGTTTCAGTGGAACACAAAAAAAAAAAAGAAAGGCACCATTTTTTGTTTCTCATACCCAGTTTCAGATGAAGATGTTTTTTTTTTATACCCAATTTCAGGAAGTCCATACCCACTTGAAGAAGAGTGAGTGCCTTTTTTTCTTCTTGAAACTTTTTTTCCTTTTTTGTTTTCCATGCTCAGTTTCAAGGGGAAAAAAAAATTATCTCTTTTTTTTTTCTTACCCAGCGTAAGAAGATGAAGAATAGAAGGATTTGTTCAGTGAGGTTTATTTATTTATTATCCGAACCGAATGAATAAGAGAGAATAGAGGGAAGGGGTTTTTGGGAGAGCAGAGGAGAGAGAAAACTTGTTCGGGAGGGAGAGGAGAGAGAGAGAGTTTTGAACAGAAAGTTGTCACTTTTTTCTTTTTGAAATCCGTGCGGTTCACTCATACAGCAATAAAGCTGGTTTTCATCTTTTAGCCTAAGATTTGATCCAACGGCATCCACAACGTGACCGGATATTAATTGCATCCAGTCGGCCGGATGTCATCAAACCTGTATATATATATATATATATATATATATATGCCACATGAGATGTTCTTATTTGTTAGAGCATTGTAATACAATGCATATAACTACATTGAATTAAACAAAAAAATAGAAAGGGTAAACAACCTTAGGAATTTTCTCAATTTAGGGCATCCTAGTTGGGTGGTTGGCCATTAGATTATGCCTGCAAATAGTTCTTCTGTGAAATTCAACACTCACTTCTTAAACATTTTAGGGATATTGGCACAAACAAAGATATTGAGGTGAAAAATTTAGATGGCTCATTAAAGTTCATTTTGGTGTGCTTTGTTAAATGCCAAAAGGTGGTAGTAATAAAAATGCTATTATCCTATTTTTGCGCAGCATGTTTGGTATGAAAAATCTTCAGTTTTAGTGGTCCTATCCTCAACCTAACATCATCTAGGATGACAACACAATTTGTACGAAGACATTTTCTTACAAAAAATGCAGAGAATATCATGCTCATCCAAACACCTCCCATGGGACAGGTTTTCGCTATACCATCCCGACCTCGACTACAGTATTATGTCCTCGTCCGCCCCTAAACCAATTGGGTTGTATTTTTTAGTACCATCTCCGCCCGTAATGGTGTATAAAATCGCCATTAGTGCCTTGCCCTGCTGAGCCATTGTTGTCCATAGACCAAATGAAACAAAGATAAACAAAACTTACCAACACAAAACAAAGGACTCTAACAAGCAATACTCTAATATTTCAATTTAAACAATAGTATATAACATAAATAAAATAAAATAAAATATTTAAATTTAATAAATAGCTATGTCATTTAGACCAAATATATAGAACGGGTAATTTAGGAAGAATAAGGGTAAAACAATATATGTATATAAAGGGGGGGGGGGGATGGGGGGTAAATGGGGTGGGGTATTGTAAAACCGTCTCCATCCCTAAATCGATTGGGGTATAAACTTCTAATACCATCTCCGCCCTTAACTCAAATTATTATTATTTTTTTAAAAAAACCTCCCCTTGTTGGGTGGGGCCCCTCTTGGGATGGGGCAAATTGCCATCCCTAAGGGTGGGTTCTCTGACAAGTGTGTCAAGGTCTAGGCAGGGGAGCCTGTCACGGCTTGACATGTGAGCTTGTTGGGCCCCACATCAGGTGTGTTGGGAGGTTCTTGGGCATATAAGGGGGTTAGGCACTACTCACATTTGGCTAGCAATTTTGGGATGACAATCACCCTGTGAGTCTGTGCAAACAGGTCTATTACTAATGTTGAGCAAGACTGGCTCTCTTGTATTCCTTGGGGTTATATGTTCAGTATATTTTTCTTGCAGGGTGATCAAACTCATATGCAAGAAAAGGGAACTACGGATGTTTCTCAACGATCATTTTTAAAACCAGAGGACGATAAAAAAAAGGATGCTGCTGCTGTAGATTTGCTAGATTTTGATGGTCCAAAGCATAGAACCAAGCAGGATCAAGGGTCCATTAAATTAGATAATTTTGAAAGGTAAGCCTTTATTTATCTGTTTTTGTATTTATTGGTTTATAGTTATTATTATTATTATTAAAATTACATTCTTAATGTTATCCTGCTTATGCTGTTTATAAGTAGTGCTGTTTTAAAACTTGTTCTGAGTCAACTTAAAACTCGGTCTAGTTTTGATCTAGACAGTGAGTTTTCATAAAAAGAAAAGTAATTGTGAATGTTTAAATCAACCATTATTATAAGTAGTTAATATTAGTTTTAGTTACTCTATCAATTTGAGTTGTTCTACTGAGTTAACTCAATTGAATCGACTATGGTGTCAAGTTGTGTAATCAAACTTTAGAATAATAGTCCAAATTTCTGTTGGTAAGGATTGGTGTTCTTTCTTTAAAAAATGTCATAATGTAAGTATCTCCCTGTTTGAGTTTTTGCCTAGGCAAAAAAAGAAAAAAAGAAAAAAGAAAAAAAAGATGTTTATTAATTTTCTAAAAATCTAAAATATGTATGCCAGATTTTAAACTAATAAGAATTGAGAAGTTTTAATGTTGTTACTAGTATGGATTTCTTGCATTGAACTTTTAAATCTTCCATACAGTAAACAAAATTATGATAAACTATATTACGATTTTTAGTTGATTTCTATCATCATTAGTTGTAAAGATATCTTCTTACTCTCTGTATTGGAATTTTGATCCACATTTTATGGTTTATCCTTGTTTTGTTTTGGGGCTTCTTCTTTTGTGTGTGTGTGTGTGATTTTAGCCCCTTTATGTTCCTCTGACTACTTGTTCGATCATATACAACCTCATTATAATTATATTTAAAGGAGAGCCCAGTAACATGTGTGGCCCCTTTTGTCATTACATAGTTTGCCATTTGGTGGCAGTTAGAGATGAGAAGTTGTGTATTTATTTCCTGAAATCCCACCTCTCTCTCTCTCTCTCTCTCTCTCTCTCTCTGTGTCCAATCTTCACTCAACCATACTCTCATCATTCTTAATTTCATATTATTTCTCCCTCCCTCCCTCCTCTCTCCTCATACATATGCAATCCCTCCCTCTATATCTCTCTCTCATGCAACCATTTTTCTAAATCACTTGAACGCATCCGAGAGAGAGAGAATTGCAGCATGAGTGTCGCTGCCCCATAAAAAGATGTGGAGCCACACACACATGGTTTCATCTTCTTCATTTTTTGGTGGTGGTAGTAGTTTGGGTCGTCAGGATTCCTTGATCCTATTTTTCACCAAGGATTTTTGGAAAATTTTATATAGGCAGGCTCACAAGATATTATGTAGTTCCATTATTGCTACTCCAAATGCATTGATCGATATATTTCATGAAACTTAAGTCCTAAAATTGATTTACATTTTTTTTTTTTCCAAAATTTTTATTTTTGAGACATAATAGTTGGTCCAAACTCAAAGTGATGACTAAATAAAATTGAAGTGGACCTCTATTTTGAAGAGTTGACTTTTTCCTTTTCAAAATTATAACAAAGTAATTAATGAGATTCAGCCATTTTTAATAAACTATAACTTGTATTTGGAATCATAGAATTTGGTACCAAGATTTTACCATGACTACAATCTTGTAAAGTTAAAGAGACAGCGAAAGCTTATGGGATCACTCAAAAAGTTGGACAATAGTTTGGAAAAGTCATAGTTAAAGTCTATTTGTTTTAACTTTTTCACTTTAGATTAATATGATATGAAAAAGAAAAAAAAAATCCCATAAATTTGCACACTAAAACTAAAATAAATTAATTACTCTGCCACTAACCACGAGGAAGATATTTTGATTTTTTGACTAGCAATAAAATGAAATGTTATTAATACGAGAAAAAAGTACGAAGGAGAACAAAACAAACAAAAAAAAAAAGAAAATTCATGGACACTTAGAAACAAAGTAAACTACTCCTGACACACTAATATCCAATCAGTTTGGATATTAAACAAAACTGTTCCCAGCATGCTAAAGGTTCTAAAATGAGATTGTCCTTTTTACAATGCTTTTAACCCATTCGAGAAGAATTTTTTGAGTTTACAGTTTAAGCCCAACCAGATAAACCTGTCCCAAACTGATCTGGTCTGTGCTTGCTTATGTCTAATGCAGAGGTTCCCAACACATGACATGGCTTTCTACTATTAAGAAAAGTAATCAAAAAATGGGTTTAATTATGTTATATTGTGATTGTTTTTTGACCTATTTAAGCCAGATAGTTTAGTGAAGTTTATCCTTTTGTTTCCTGTATATCCTTCCATGACCTATTCTTGTTCATTCAATTCTTTATGAGCTGGATCTTGAGGCGATTTGCAAATTTTTTGTCACAGAACTATTTCTGGAAAGCAGGCAAGTGATGAAGAGCATTCTAAGAGTTCAACCATGTGGGGAAATCTGAAGTCACTTGCAGATGGCATTATCAATATTTGGAGAAAATTGTAAATCTTTGTATAGGTAATCATTGGAACTTTTGGGATGTTTTGTTTTGGATGGCTGTGATATTATTTGAATTAATATGAGATCTCTAGCTCCTTTGTCCTAGTTAGTTTTCTTTTTCTTTTTCTTCTGAATAAGATATGTGTTCATATGAGTTATCAATTTATGCATAGATTAACTTCAGAATGTTTTGTAGCTATATTTTTTCAGGCTTTAGTCTCTAACTCATGGTTGAACAAGATCAAGATCAGAAACATGAGTATCTTCTATTTTGTTCAACTTTTAAATCATCACTGGGAAAAAAAAGAAGAAAAGAGGGAACAAGTTAAATCTCTTTTATTGTTATCTTCTTGTTTTGTAGCTAAATCTCATGTTCTTATAAATTTAGTTAATGGCTCATATTGTTGGCCCCACTCTTTACTTGATGCACTTTGTTTGGCCATCTGAGTGGCCCACTTTTTGTTAATAACTGTCCACATTCTGCCACATGCCACACTTTGTTTGTCCATCTTACCACATGTTTTTGGTAATGGCCTAGTAACTATTGGGGTTGCAACTCGGATCGGATTTTGGGGAAATGAGGATGGATTCTGACCTATTTCGGATTAGACTTTTTAGGATCATGTCCAATCCTAATTGAATTCGGACAAGATCTAGACCAATCCGAATTAAATTGGATTTGATTGGATTGGACCGTGGTTCTTCGTTAAAAAAAAAAAAAAAAATGAAAATTAATAATTCACTTTGGTGGCAACCGTCATAGTGCATATAACTGTATAGATGAAAAAAATTAAGTATGCACTTAATTGAGACCAACTTCTCATAATTAACCACAACTTTACTAAAGGTCGTGGCAATAAAAATTAATTAAGCACAACTTGTTATTTTCTTTTTAGTTTTCACACTATTATTACTATTTATTTATATATAAAAAAATATAAATACTAATAAAAAAATTAAAAGGATTGGTATTTTGATAGATTGACTTTTGGATTAGATATCCTATTTATGTAAGTCATATATACTAAAAATCACAATGATCCACCGGTTAAATTTTAAAATATCTCTGTATTAAAAATTCTATTATTTCTTAATATCCAAGTATAATTATTTTCATGGCGACATTTTCAAAAACGACCGTTGGATGAGATGTTCCACTTATGTGAGTCATGCATGCAAAAATTCATGTTGATCCAACGGTTAATTTTTACAAAAAAAAAAAAAAAAAAAAAAAAAAAAAATTGTGAGATTATAGTTGCACAATTTAAACAATTTATATGTTTTCTCAAAAACCAACGGTTAGATCTATGTGATTTTTTTTGCATGCATAATGTGTATACGTGGAATATCTTATCGAACGGTCGGTTTCACAAAATACCAAACCCATGTTAGGTTTTGTAAAATTTGGATAAGAACCATATGTACACAACTTGGATGAAACCAACATAAGTAATTTTTCTTCAAAATACAATGGTTCTTGCAAAAGGTTCTTACTCATGCTTTGCAAAATCCAACATGGGATATGTATTTTGAGTTGGATAAAATGTTTTACACATACATTATGCATGCAAAAAATCATATAGATCCGATGGCTGAATTTTGAGGAAACATCTAAATATTTTAAACTGTGCAAATATAATCTCACAGGTTTTTTTAGAAAATAATGCCATATTTTATAAAAAAAATGGTCATTGGATCAACATGATTTTTTGCATGCATGACTTACATAAGCGGAACATCTTATCCAACGGTCGTTTTTTAAAATGTCAGTGTGAAAATTATTATATTTAGATATTAACAAATAATAAAATTTTTAATATTGGGATATTTTAAAATCTGACTGTTGGATCACTGTTATTTTTGGTATGTATGACTTACATAAATAATGTATTTAATCCAACGGTCGTTTTATCAAAATACCAATCCCTTTAATTTTTTTATTAGTATTTGGATTTTTTTTTATGTAAATAAATAGTAATAGTGTAAAAAGGAGAGTAACAAGTAAATTTATAATATCTATTTTTTTTTACTATTGTATTATAAATTTATAATGTTACAAAAATTCAAAAAGAATATTGCATGTTGCATATAGCCATATAATCTATACTACTTACAAAAGTCTAAATGATGGAAAAACTTTTGATTTACTAAAGTACCCTTATAATAAATTATAATGACACTTATGCCCTCCTATAATTTTAATTACTTAAAATCTCTTTAACTTCTTTATTAGAATTCTTCTTTTTAATTACTTTTTTTTTTATTCTTAATAACTTTAGAACTACCCATTCTTTATCAAGTTTTCTTATTTGTGTAGAATTATTTTCTAAAATAAAAATTTATTATACTTTAGTTGTGCATTTTTTATATTATATTATATTATATTCTCTCTCTCTCTCTCTCTCTCTCTCTCTATATATATATATATATATATATATATATATATATATATAAGTTTGAATATTGAAAAAAACTTTTGATTGGCCACAATACCCTACATATATAATTATAAAAGCAAATAAATATGTATGGTTCTAGACAATTCTACCAATAAAAAATCGTAATATATAATAGGGTCTTTCTAATTGATTGAAGATTACTTATAAATAGTATGGAGTAATTCTTTTTGAATTGAACTCAATTTCTCAAACCTTATAAAAATTCATTAATCACAACAAAAGCATTGTAAATTAAATTGAAATTCTTTTACAAGCATGGTCCCATAAAACTCTATCAATCTTCTTAATTCAATTGTAATTTTTTTTTTTTTTTTTGTATAAATACTAACACATTTATAGATTGAACTCAATTGCTTGTAAAATTAAATATTATATGATTCACACTTTATTTATTATTTAAAAAAAAAAAAAACAAATATAATTTGACTAGTTGTTCTATTATATTTTTTATTCATAAATACTGATTTATCACTATATTAGACTTAATTTCTCAAATAATTAAACATTGTAAAATTCACAATTTATTTCTTAGTTTTAAGAAAAAAATTTAATTATTTTCATAAATTTTGAATATTTTTTCTTAATTGTATTGATCAATCTATCACTCAAAATTGAAGTTTTTTATTTTTTATTTTTTTTATAAAAAGATTATCACGTGCATCGCACATGGTGCAATGCTAGTAATAATAAAAAAATGTATGTTAATAATATCGGATTTGGATTCGACATTCGGATTGGATTTTGGATTGAACATTCGGATCAAATTTCGAATTGCATTGGATTACAAAAAAAAAAGAGGACCAAATCCGAGGACTGGTTTGAATTCAATTTGAATTGAGGAACTTGGATTGAGACCAATCCGAAATCAATTTGGACTGGTTCCAATCAGATCTGAATTGACTGGATCGGATTGGATCCCGAATTCACCCGTCTTGAGTTGCACCCCTAGTACCTATCCACATTCCCCAATTCTAGTAATTAATGGTCCACTTTATCGATTTATACATTACACATTTATAGTTTTAACTGTAACACAGTGACCCCTATAATTTTGATTTGTGACACTTTTCATCATTCTGTCAATTAGTCATTTATTTGTTTGACTAAAAAATAGTGTTAGACTTATTATTTTTTGTGTGCAGTATTTATTCTAAATTGCTAATATATCTACAAAAAATATAGACGAAGTTTCAAGATTTTTCTCAATATATTTTATTTATAACAAATAACTAATTGACAGAACGATGCAAAATGATATAAATCAAAATGATAGGAGTCAATGTATTGTAATTGAAATTCTAGAAATATATACTACATTCAAAATTGGTGATAGTTGAAGGAGTCAAACTATAATTTTCCCTTTTCTTTATTTAATCTTCCTACTTTAGTAACTAATACACCAACATGACATTTCTCCATTAGATAGTAATTTTGGTTATAGTCAAAGTTTGATAGTGGGAAATACTTTTACTGTTATGTGAAAATATTTTTTGAAAGTAGGAATTCATAGGCTTTTTAAAAAATGGTGAGATTTATAGATTGCTGCACCACTAAATGCTTTAACATGCAATTTAACCTCATTCCTGTGGTGCATGTGCCCTCTCACCTGCCCTAATCAGGTATTTATTTCAAACTTCTTTCACATTTTACTACTCTCAAAGTAAGAGAATCTAGAGATCTGTTTTTTGACTTTTGGGTTATAAGGGCTTTTAATTCCATGTCCCATGCCCTTATTTTTGCTCCATACATATTTTTAATGGTTGCCTAGTAATTAATGAAACACTATCCTCTCCTCTATCCAAATTCAAGGCACATCTTACCTATAATTTTATTTTGTTGTATTGTATTTTTTTTTTTAAATAAAGAATTACAGTATTTTCTATTTTATTCTTTCCCTTTAAATTTTTTTTCCTTGCATTAGTAATTTCTTATGGGTAATTAAGTACATATATAAATTTATGTGAGGATTGGATTTAGATTTTCAGTCAATATGGGATAGGTAATTTCGAAAACTGATAATTGAATTGAATATTCTTCTTATGTATGTCATCATGCAAGTAAAAAATTATAGTAACCTCAGTCGGTTTCTAAAATAGAAATCGACTATTGAATCACTATGATATATATTTTTTACATGTATAATATTTATAGAAAGGATACATAATCTAACAGTAGGTTTGTCCAAATACACCTCTTATGTTGGTTAAAAATCCAAATTCTCATATAAGTCTATATTTGTACAAACCTATAAGCTAGAAAAGAACTTTTCCTATAAAACTCATCCTAGTTGACATAGTTTGTTAATTTTTAGGGAAAAATACAGAAAATTCCCCTCAACTATCACCTTATGACATTGTACCCCATAAACTATCGATTCCAACACTTTGTCCCTCTAAACTATTAAATTGTGACAAATAACCTCCTTCCGTGATTTTCACAGTTTGTTTTATGGCAAACCGACTATTGGATCACTGTGTTTTAATGTGCCTGATATTGACAGATAGATTATCCAATCCAATGATCAGTTTTTGAAAATACAAACTGCTAGATTTAAAAAAAAAAGACTGTTAAATTAAAAAACAGATTATGAAAATACAGACGTTTTTCGAAATTGTATTTAAAAAATAAACTATTAGATTGGATAATTTGTTAGTCCATGTCAGGCACGCCAAAAATCACAGTGATCCAACAATTAGTTTGCCATAAAACAGACTGTGAAAATCACGGAAGAAGGTTATTTGTCACAATTCAATAGTGTTTTTTTTTTTTTTTTTAAAGTAAGAAACTAACTAATCTAATTTATAGGAGTATATATTATTAAAACTTGAAAGCACATTAGTAATTAAGTGCATGTGGAGTAGGAAGCAACGTGCGCTGTCTTCCGTCTTAGTAATAATTTTGCACCGCGGCTAGATGTTGCCTAGTTAGTAGTGAATGCATACATAATAATTAATTAATTAGGCATATATAGAAGACAAGTAGTGTTACCCCTAAATGCAAAATGTGACCCTTCTTTCAGGATCGGACCCTCAAATCTAAGAGTACGTAACTTGCCCAACAAAATACATACCATTATTGCCCCCAACCAAAAAGCCAAATTACTGCTACATCAATTCAACCTACCTCATTAAATTAATAATTAATTACACCCTTTCTCAAATGCCAACCCTCCAAGCTTTACCTGTTTTTAATCAATTCAAGCTTTCCATTCTTCAAAAACACAAGGTTATAAAAGCGAAATAGAAAAATGGACAATAAAAGTGAGACAAATGATTAAATATTGGATTAAATGTTTTTCTCGTACGGACACATTAAATATTTGTTTAATATCAACTTAATTGAAGATTAAAAAAAAAAAAAAAAAAAAAAAAAAAACTACTTCATCCATAAATATGAAATTTTTTATTTGTTAGAAATGTGAGTCTACGGATCAAACGGTTACTGATGTTGAATTAATATGATTGTTGGCATGTATGACGTACATAAAAGAAATATTTAATAAAACAGTAGTTTATTAAAATAAGACTCATCTCTTACACAAAATTATTCCTATTAATTTTTATAAAAAGTGAGGCCATTAAAGTACTGATCCCAAGCAATTATTTAATATTTATTTATTTACTAATTACAAATTTGTTATTAGCAATTTTTATAAAATATGTGAATACGTACAGTGCAGCTAGAGACTAGAGTAGGAAGGACCTCCCACGTGTCTTTGCACGTGATTTGTATCATGGAGGGGCGGGACAACGCCATACTAACATGCAAATCCGAGGTTCTATATTGCTGACTGCAATTAAGACCCTTTCTTCGATCACTTCGTTCATTTTGATTAATTTATTGATTGAATCTCTCTCTCTCTCTCTCTCTCTCTCTCTCTCTCTCTCTCTCTGCACATGCATATATTAAACACAGTCTATAAATAGAGAGGGGTTATGGTATTGCTAAATGCTAATAGGTTGTGATAATATAATAGCAGCAGCAGCAGCAGAGGAAGAAGATGGATAGTGATAGTCCATTAATAATGCTCATTCCTCTTGTACTCCTGCTGAGTTGGTCTAGTGTGAGCCATGCCGACCCCTACGGCAATCCCTCACAACCACCGGCAGGAGCACCACCTCCCCACTCAATCATTTGCAATGATCCCTTTACCAAATGCTTTGGCAAAAACATTCCCTGTCCCAAGCAATGTCCCTCTTTCAAGCCTTCTGATTCTAAGGCTAAAGTTTGCACCATTGACTGTAATACTCCCAAATGTGAAGCTTACTGCAAGAGTCAGTACTCTCTCTCTCTTTCTCTCTCTCACACACACACACATGTACATGTCATTGAAGCATGAATCTTGAAAGTTAGCTGTTTGTATAATTAAGCATATTTAAAATTGATTCCAAGCAAGCTAGGCATTCGATTGATGCATAATAATTTTCTTATGGATATGTACGTGTACATATAAATTTACGTGAGGACTTGGGTTTTTAGTCAATGTGGAATAGGTACGTAGTTTGAAAAACTAATGGTACGTTGGATTAGATATTCTTCTTAAGCATATTATGCATGGCAAAAATCACAATGCTTAATTTGATGGCCACGGTTGGTTAATTTCTAAATTAAATATAGTTGTTGGATACTGTCATAGTTTTTCAATCTGTATTTTAGAAATCAACTATCGGATCACTGTGATTTTTAGCATGTATGCATGACATTTATAAAAGGAGTATCGATCTAATCCAACGGTTGATTTTTCAAAATACCTATGCCATATTGGTTAAAAACTCAAGTTCTCATACAAGTTTAAATGTGTATTATAACCATAATAATATGAGTCGGTTGATGCATGTCTAATGTCTTCATATAATCATATAACAACATACATAAAAACAGTGTCTTTCTAATGAAGTAACAATTACTCACACACAAACACACATACGCATTCTTTAAAAAAAAAAAAAGGGTTTACTATATATATAAAGGTATTAATTAATGGCATTTGGTTTGTAATATAAGAAGGGGAAAAAAATTGATATTTGCTTTGCTCATTTGTAGATCGCACTGCCAACTGCAATGGAGTAGGCTCTGCTTGTGGTGATCCAAGATTTGTTGGAGGAGATGGGATAGTTTTCTACTTCCATGGCAAAACCAACCATTATTTCAGTCTAGTCTCTGACCAGAACCTACAAATCAATGCCCGTTTCATCGGACGTCGACCAGAGGGAAGAAAACGTGACAACACATGGATTCAAGCTTTAGGTCTCATGTTTGATCATCACACTTTAACCCTAGCAGCCAACAAAGCAGCCCACTGGAACAACAACATAGACCACCTCCAATTCACATATGATAAAGAACCCATCCTTATAAGTGAAGGGCACCTCTCAAGCTGGACAGCCCCAGATAGTGGCCTAATTGTGGAGAGGACAGCAAAATGCAACAGCATTACTGTCACACTACATGGGGTTGTGGAAATTTCTCTAAGTGTTGTCCCAATAACGAAAGAAGACGATCGTATTCACAATTACCAGATCCCTGCAGATGATTGTTTTGCTCACTTAGAGGTGCAGTTCAGGTTTTTCGATTTGTCAGAGAGAGTTGAAGGTGTACTAGGGCAGACTTATGGACCCGAGTTTCAGAATCCGGTGAAGAAAGGTGTGGCCATGCCTATCATGGGTGGTGAACATAAGTATATGACTTCTTCTCTCATTTCTGCTGACTGCAACTTCTGCATTTTCTCACCTGAATTATCGTCCATGGTGACCAAGTCTTTGGCCTTGGAACCCACCAACACAATGGAGTGCACCAGCAGGATGAGTAACGGCCGTGGAGTTGTTTGTCGCCGGTAGAAATAAGGAGAGAGAGAATTTAGTATCTAGTTGGTGCATGATTGAATAAAAGAGCTAGTGGTTATTAATGATAGTTATAATAGGTAGGGTTATGTTGTAATGTCACTAATTTACTTCAGGGGTAATTTCAGAGAAATAATTGATCGAGTGACTTTAGTTTATTAAAGATGCAATGCATGAGTGTTATCTAATTACTTTTCCTATCTGATTACTGTAGCTAATTTTTCTTTTGTAATAATACTGGTGGAAATTTTAATTTGCTAGAGAATGCTACATGGATCTTAATTCGCAAGTGAGAATGGTACAAGTTGCTGTGAGATACATACATATGTACAATTGTCCATACACTAGCTAGGAGTTGGAGGAATTGGAACCACAGTTGATCCCCCACCAGTGTTGATCAACATATGCTGATCAACCCAGTGGGATAAAGCTTACACTAAGTCCATATTAAAAAGCAAAAATTAATAAATAAAAAACAAAAGATATAAGCCAACTTTAGAAATAATCTAAACGCAGAAATGCTAATGAACCTCCATATCGCCAGTTGCAAAACAAATTTAATTTAAAAAACAGATGTTGAATTAGAGTCCCAGGGAGGCTTTTGCAATGCAAAAAACTAAAGTCTTTGCAAAAATTAGCCTTTTTTCCCATTGCAAATTAAAGGACTTTAGCGATGAAATAAAAATCATTGCTAGCCATCTTCTGTATGTTAGCCAAAATCACAATTATCCTACAGTCAGTTTCTAATAAAATTGACCGGAAAATATATATATATAGAGCTTCTCTTATCAGCATTTGCTCATTTTAACTAAAGTGAGCAAATAACAGGAACCCTTGGATTCTCATTCACTTAATGGAAGATTCATCTCAAGATGGGAATCCAAGGGTTCCTGTTATTTGCTCACTTTAGTTAAAGTGAGCAAATGTTCACTAGAGAATTTTTCTATATATATATATATATATATATACAGACATGATAATATAAGGCCGGCTTTACGTAAAGTTGCGTAAGGTCGGCTCTATATGGTTAATTTCAGATCACAGTTCAGAAAACTGACCGTTGGATTAGATACCCCACCTCTGTATGTCATGCCTGCAAAAAAT
>JAESVK010000137.1:2899228-3008684 GCA_017140935.1 Hamamelis virginiana
CAGATCCAATTTGTGAGGGTTGCATTTTGGAACAACTAGTTGTGTTTAAATGGGTTGAATTGTAATGGGTCACCATTGTGAAATGATGCACCTTTGTAACAGGTGGTCTTGAAATTTTTGTAACAGGATTATGTCTATACTGGTGTTCCATTTTTCTACCTTTTTTTTTAAGTTGCCATTCAGGTATCATGTATCAACTTTAATTAAAAGTTGTTCAACCAGGATACATGAGAAGAAGTCAGACACTCAAAATATCTCATTTTGAGAGGCAAAAAGCAAAAAATTAGCCATTCCATACATGTGCAACGAGAAAACATGGATGTAGAAAAATGGAACGAGAATATATGAGCAACAAATTAGCCATTCCATACATATGCAACGAGGATACATGAGAATACATGGATGTAGCCATTTCAACAAGGTATTGCAGTAAAAAATCAACACTTGAATTTTGATTATGAAAATGCCTTACAGCTCACTAGACAATAGAGATTGAGAGAGGAGACACAACCAGATTAAGAGACAACCAAATTGAGAGAGGAAGAGAAATAGGAGAACGGGACCAGCGGATCAGCCGTCCAGATTCGCACGCTAGCGAGGTCGCTGAAGATGAAGGTTTCATGAGAGGAGATGGGTCTCTCTGCGGTCGACTGAAGGGTTAGACAAAGGGTGGGGGAGACAGGAGGAAAAGGGGGGGAAGTGGTGATTTTTCACCTTGGTATATGTGTCCCTTTTTCTTATTTTTAGTGGCCGTTAGATGCTTAATGTGGGAATGAATGGTGGGATCATGGGGGGACTGATTGTGCTACACAATAATGCATAACAATTACAAGAATCCCAAATCTGATGTTAATGACCGAAGGACTTTGGTTTTTCTTTTCTTCAAGGACTTCAGGTCCTTTATAATTTGTTAATAATATTGTTGTTTAGCATTCTGTTATAAGGTGCACTCTGCGCAACTTTGTGTAAGGTGACTAGTGTAGAACCCATTGTAGGATAAAGTTTGATAAAGTGACCGTTAGATTAGATGAACTATATATATTAGTGAAAGAATATATATGTATATAGGAATGCTAAGGTCAAGTGCACTTGATCCAACTTGCATCAGGTGACATGCTTAGACCCACTTCCATCACATATTTTAAAGATTTGACCATTGGATTGGATATCCCTCTCATGAATGTCATGTCTGTCAAAAATCACATTGATCCAATGGTCACTTTTAGAAAAATTTCACTGCCAAAAAACTATAACCTTTTTCTTCTTCAAAATGTCACCATTTATTCACAGTCGATTGTTTCAGAAACCGACCATTGGATCACTGTGATTTTTGGCAGACATGACATTCATGAGAGGGGTATCTAATCGAACAGTTAGTTGATGCAAGTTGCATCAACTATTATGGAAGTGACCCTAAAGCAGGTCACTTGATGCAAGTTGCATCAGGTGCACTTGATGCTAGCATGCCTATATATATATATATATATATATATAGGGATGGGTTCACCTGACACCCATAAATTACACCCCTCATCTACCATTAGATCAAAGCCAATCCAAGGGCCATAATATAAACTGATTTTAATAATAAAAAAAGCAATCCACTCTTTTTTTTTTTTATTGATTTTGACAAAGCAACCCACTCTCCTTCTCTCTCTCTCTACGCACACCCCATCACCCCATTGCCCATCTTCATCCTCCTAGCATTATCGTGCCGGTAACCACGCCGGCGTCCAAACCAGAGCCCATCGAAGCCATTAATTGAGCTGCTGTAAACAAAAAGAAACCAACCCATTGACTCACCCTCTCTCTCTCTCTCTATACCCACGCCCTATACCCACAAATAGGAGCCTCTCTTCCTTCCTAAGCCACCCCACTGTCGATGTCACACTTTGACGACATATATATCCCTTAAGGCAAAGACTTATCACTCATTTATCTCTAAACCTGCGCACCATACCAACCCACGAAAACCTCTCCTCTATCCTACCTCTCACTGTTGCCGGCGAGTTTTGCCTACATACCAAGCGTCTGCTCACCCACAACAATATCTCTCTCTATGTCTTCCCTCCTCCTTCATGGAGCCAGAACCATCCTCACAAGTTTGTGTTCACTTTGCATGCACTTGTGTTCAGTTTTTTTTTTAATATGAAAAAAATTAATTAAAGGTTGCCGTCCAATTAATTTGTGTGAAGAGAACATAAAAAGGAACTGAACTTTTGGTTGTTTCCACATTGAATGTGGCTGTATTAATGCCATTGAAACTGAAGTGGAAAAAAAAATTAATTAAAGGTTTCAGACAGATATGGTGGCAAAATCACCAACCATTGGTTGAGCAAGGCAGAATGACTATCGACAGTGGGGTGGGTTGAGGAAGGCAGAGAGGCTCCTGTTCATGGGTAGAGAGAGAGAGTGAGTGCAAGTCAAAATGGGCTACTTTCTTCTTGTGTAGAGCACCTCATTTAATGATCCTTAGATGGGCTTTAATCAAATGGTGGAGGTCACCGGAGCAGTCCGTTGATGATATTCGCCGGAGAGGTGAGCAATGATCACCGGAGGTGAAGCATGTATTTTTTGCCTTTGATCCACAATATCGTCACCGGTGAGGGGTAAGGGAAGAGAGAGAGAGCGTGAGAGTGATGGGAGATCGCCGGCGTGGGTTCCGGTGGGACAATACTGGGAAGGATAAAGATGGGCAGTGGGGAGATGGAGATTGCGTAGAGAGAGAGAGGGTTGCTTTGAAAAAATAATAATAATAATAATAATAAAAGAGAGAGGGTTGCGTAGAGAGAGAGGGTTATTAAAATCAGTTTATATTATGGCCCTTGGATTGGCTTTGATCTAATGGTAGATGAGGGGTGTAATTTATGAGTGTCAAAAATGGGTGTCAGGTGAACCCATCCCATATATATATATATATACACAATAATGTATGATTATATAAGTTATGTCCACATGAAGGCTATAGATTATTGTAGGATGCATATTTTGGAAAATTGACTGTTGGATTAGATATTGTACTCATGGATGTAATTCGCGCCAAAAACCACGGTGATCCAATGTCAGAATTTCAAAATATAGCTATGAAAAATTGTGACAGCCGAAAACTGTCACAACTTTTCTCAGTGACATTTCTGAGAAACCAATAGTTGGATCGTTGTGATTTTTGGCGTACATAACATGTATAAGCATAGTATCTAATCCAACGGTCATTTTTTCAACATATGCATCACACAATAATATATGGGCTTCATGTGGACATAAGTTTATATCAACATATATGGACTAGATCATTACTTAGATCTCATCTCATGACCAAGATCTGACGGTCATGGAACATTAGCTGATTTTAATAAAATAGGTATCCCTTACTTGATCATTTCACTATATATATATATATATATATATATATATATATATATATATATATATGAAAGAAGAAGATTTCTACTATTATAATAGATGTCTTACACATAATTTAATATTGTTCACCAGAGACATACAGTGCACTAATACCCAACTCCTCAGGCCCGACAGAGTGGTTTACTGGCTGCTGAGGGGTTACAATCAGAGGTGTAATTATAATGGCGGGGGTACTCTATATTTCATACCAGTTTTATGTCCATATCATCTGAGGGCACCAATTAGGGTTATGTAATGAGACATTACGCATTTCCCCTGCTCATAGGCACCAGAAACAAAAAGACTAGTTAGTTTGGTGCGCTACCGAACTAATGGAAGAAGTCATACGAGGAAAAATTCATAATCAAAGGACTTTGAGATTTGGTGCCCATGTCTTCCTTGTAAACCCACCATAGCCAAAGGGTATAGTAAATTGAGTTAATCTAAGGACTAGAGATTTGCCAATACTCAGCCTATCTTTGTGCAATACAAATATTTTATACCACTTGTATGGAGATTTTAAGTTTTCCCCAATACTAAAAAAAGACGATTCAAAATTTCAATAAATAAAGAAAGCAAGCAAAATATAGAAGGGAGAAGCAATTCGCTAACCTTGGCCACCATGCGCTGGAAAGTGATGTCTTCATCGTCAGTTTTATCCTTCCCTTTGCCCCATTTCTTATCTGCAAATTTCCACACATCAAAACTCCATATCCTAACTGTCCGTTAGGTTGGTGAGAAACCATAGGAATCTTATAACAGGTTGGGTTGAGGAATTAGGCGTTGCAAGATTCCTAAGAATATCTTAGCAACCAAACAGACATTATCGCTTGAGCCGATCCAGAAAACTAATTTATGAATGAACAACACAGAACAGAATAAGAAGAAGAACATCGTGTATGTATATGCATAGAAAGAAGACCTTTAGGGTCGGTGAGATTGGTGTATTCTCGAACTTCTCTTCCTGCCATTACTATGTTGAAAACCCTAATATCTGAACCAAATCTATGGAGATTTTTTGACAAAATGAGGATCCTTCCAGAACTGGAATTTTGGGCATTCGCTACTCAGAAATCAGAATGGAATACTGAACACTCGTGATATTATGCTTGTAATTTTTTGGGGCCGTAGGGTACTCGGTCCAATTTGTTCCTTACTCAATCCAGCCAATGAGGATAGGCTTGGGTTGTTGAACGTTTAGTCCGCATTTGGCAAGGGTACAACCATGCAATTTCGACAGACTAGAATCCAACTAAATTGCAATGTTTTATAACTCATACCGTTTATTGAACGGATAAGTGACTAGATTAAGGATCAATCAATTCAACTGTTAGATCAACCGAATTGAACTGTGATGTCATCATGATATTATAAATATATTATTTATTATTTATTTATTTATTAAAACAAAAGCTGCAAAAAATTCTAAATAGATTCAAAATATAATTTTTTTTTAAATGTTTGTACAATCAAATCATATATTTGAATATATGTGCAGACATCAAAATTCAAAATTGAAAATTTATAATTACTCTTGATAAATCTTTATTATATATATATATATATATATAGATATTTTAAATGCAAAATAAGAATATTGTATTATTAAATTAGGTGCCTTGGGTTTCTTTTTACTATTTGGGATTTTTTTAGACTAATTTGTCTTTTTAGCCTTCTTGGCTTTAAGAGACTTTAAATAGATCGGGGCTATTTTAGTTATTTTAGCACTTTTTTTTTAACCAAAACCCGGCCAATTCTTCTAACCCGCTAATAAACTCGTAAACCCGCCGGTTCAACTGTCGAGTTGACCAGTTTTTACTAAATAGATCGGTTTTCATTAAGATTGGGTTTTAGGGGGTTGAACCACCCAGTGAGTCACCCAGTTCCCGATTCAACCGGTTGAACCGGCCGGTCCGGTCCGGGTTTTACAAAACTGCTAGATTGATCAAATTGGTTCAGTTTTCAGTAAGGATCGAATCAATCCTAGTTTTAGTTTTTGCTAAAACCAATCAAAATAGATTTAGTTCTGATTCTAATGTTTTTTTAGAACCGAACCGAGATGACTTCTAAAATATATTGAAGTTGTTATTATTATACTATCAGGAGTCTGTTATAAGATGCATCTAACATAAAGTTGTGTATGGAGACTCACGTAGAACCAATTGCAAAACAATTTTTAAAAAATTGATTGCTGGTAGAGCTCTACAAAAACCTACCCAACCCGCGCCAAACCGCCTAACTTGACCCCACCCAAACCAACCCGTGCGGTTTGAGTAGATTGATGGGGCAGGTTGGAAAGCAAGATACTTTTACGGGGTGGGGTCGTGCTTTCTAACAATTTGAAGTGGATATGCAATTATTTAAGAACAACATCTAAAGTGGGTAAGGGATCGGAGAATCAATAGACGTTGCATGTTTAACTTACCAAGGATTGCATATGCAATTGTGACGGGAGATAGCGTTGCGGATCCTATCGGAAGACGCTTTATCCTTCCCTGCTCTTTCGCTAGTGGACCATGAAATATTATCCAAAACTATTAAGATGCAATGGCTACATATTGTTGGATAGATCCACCCAATCTTTTTTATTACATTCACTTGCAATCCAAGGTGGACTGAAATTAGTAAAGTTATTTCCATGATACTTGGTCAACGAGCAGAAGATAGGCTTAATATAGTTGCTAGAGCTTTCAATATCAAATTAAAGCAAATACTTCACAACTTTAAAAGCCGTAAGAGATTTGGAACCATAATTGCCGGTAAATCTATTATTCTTAATTCTTCTTTTGATATATCTCATTTAAGTATCATTTTACTTATTTGATTAAAATTGTTAACATAAAATATTTTTCCTATAGATCTTCATGTTCTTGAATTTCAAAAACGAGGACTACCTCATGCTCATATTCTCATTACACTGTCAAGTGATCATAAGTTATATTCAATCAAGACTATTGATTCTATTAGCAATGAACTTTCGAACAAGAGGACAAATCTTATTGCTTATGAAATGGTTGCTTGATGCATGACTGTGAACCATCGGGGATTCGATGCATCCACATTAGTAGAATTGAGTTTTTGAAAAAAAAAATGAGTCGCCACCTTATTTTTATGGAATAAGGAAACCATAAAAAACTGTTTTATTTTAATCAAAACAAAACAACTCCATAATTTTTGGAAAAGCTTGATTAACGACCGGAGATGGATTTAGGACTAGGTTATGACGTGGGAAGGTTCCAAGCATACAATCTTGTAGGCACCCAACTTGTGATAACCCGTGCTTTTATACCATTATTTTATTTTATTTTTATGGAGAAAAAAAAACCCTTTTCAAAATGCCCATTTTATCTCGAGCCTATAAAAGTCATTCTTTTCATTCATTTCTCAACCACACATGGCCTAAGGGAGAAGGAGAGTGGGAACTAGGGAGAGAAGGAGAGGGGGTGTCACCGGAGCGCCGCCATCGCTAGAAAAAGGTAAATTTCGTCTGGTTTACAAGTTTCTTTGGTTTTCTTCCCCAATGCATTTTCTTTCAAAACTCATTTATGGATTATTGGGAGTTTAAGTGTGAGTTGTGTATGGATGATGAAAATGAGAAGTGTAAGGAAGTTTTGGGAAATGTTTGGCTTGAGTTTTGAGGCTGTGGGTTGGATGTGTTGGTAGGTTTTGTCGGAGTTTGTTAAAATGGGTTTTATGGGTTTTAAAGTTAAAAATCATGTTGGATCTTTGGATTTGGACCTTTGATGTGTGTAAAACTGGTAGATCTAGCGTATTGGATGCTTATTTTTGGTAGGATTTAAGTGTGGTGTGGAGATTTGGAGTATGAAGGAGGTTTTGAGAAGTTAGGTTTTCGGAATCTAGGGTTTTGCAGAAAACTAGTCGATTGGTCGACTAATTAAAGCTGTATTTCGAACATGGCTACTGACCTTCTGTGATGATCTGTGTTTTTATAATAGTATTTTATTGTGGAATAAAAAAATTTAAAACTTTGAGTTATTTACAATTATGCCATTGGATAAGTTTAAAAACTTTTAAACTTATCTCTTCTCATTTAGTTGGCAGAGAAGGTTCAGGAGAGTCCGAGAGAGACTGTGACTTAGAGGGTAGCTAGTCAGAGGAATTCGCCGGAGTTTATGCTATTATCGTGAATGTGAGTTTATGTATGTTTGATTTAGTTTTTCTTTATGTATTTTCCGATTTTTGGATGAAAGAAGTTGTGGTTTTGGTTTTGGGTTGTGTTGAAGTGTTTGGAAGGTTGTTTGTGGTTGAATTCATGATTTGGAAGAGTGGATTGGAGAAATTTAAGCATTTGATGCTTGGATTTGTAGTATTTTGGGTTTTATAGGTTTTTAGTTTGGGTTCATGGTGGATTCTTGGAATTAATCCCTTGTTTTGTGAAATTGTGGTGAATTCTGAGTCTTTAAAGCTTGTTTTGATGGATATAAGGGTTTGGGTTTGAATTATAATAATTTGATAAGGTTTTATAAAGCTTGTAGATCATTAATGGAGTTTCTACAGATGATTAGTCGACTAAGTCTATGTGTTTAGTCGACTAATCGTATTAAAATATGTTTTCTGGGTTTCTGACCTTGAATTAGTCGACTAACTCTTGTGACTAGTCCACTAATTCATGTTCTAGTCGACTAACTCCAACTGATTAGTCCACTAAGTCAGCGCAAGTTCGCTTTTCTTCTTTTGGCTCTAATTTCTTCATCTGGTGTCCGTTTTGAGTGATCTTTATATGCTCGAAAAGCTTATGAGATTTAGTTTCTAATTTTGTTGGTTTTGAAATCAAATTCTTTTTGGAAAGAGAGTTATTTTAGAAAAATACCATATTTGCCTTTCCTTGTACCATTTATCTTCTTTGGTGTGTATCTCTTAAACCGTTTGGCATTTGGCCATGAAATTCGATATGTAGCATTTAATCATTCTTGAGAATATGTCTTGGGAGTTTTAAGGTTCGTGGTTAAGTGTTTTGAGGTCTTGAGTTTATAGGGTTGCCTGTGAGCAGTTTTAAGAAGCAAGTTATTTTACTTTTGAAGTTGTGGATCTTTTGTAGTTGATTGTAATTCTATGCTTGCATTATTTGCTATTTCCAGATTTGGAAGGTTCTATGGAGAACCATTTGCATTGGGTGCATTGAGCATTGCATTTGGGAGGCATGTGGAGCCGAATATGATTGGTTAACACTGTGGTATTGAGGTAAGAATATGTAACCTTGTACTATTGATAATGATGCATTGTTTTAGAATGCTTTACAAATGATATGACAAATATGTCTTTTGAACTATAATGTTTATCATATTGGGAAATAGATACATGGGATATATTGCTTTATGAAAGTTTATGATTTTGGAAGTCTATTTTATATAACTGTTTTGAGCTTAGGCTTGGAAATATTTGAAATTAAAGAAAAACACTTGTGTTTATGGGTTTCTGGTTCAGTATATATTGGATACCATGCATGAATGATGGATCCTAGTTCTTGATATGAGATATTACCACTGGAAGAAGATGGTGGGCAGTAACATGACTAATTCCAGTATGTGTTTAGTTCATGGTCACATCTCAGTGGACATGGCATGATGATTAGTATTTATCTCTTAGAGCATGTATGTATATATATATGTATGTGGACTGAAATATATCATTAGGGGTTTAGGCCCATGGATTTTTGATTATTATAGGTATGGATGTGACTTTGTCTCCAACCTAGTTTTGTAGTAGCCCGGTTGAGCTAAAGGTTTGTTAATATGAATCAATAGCCCTATAATATTTTTCAGTCCAAGATTGGGTATGCTAGGGACCTAACGAAGTGACGCATATGTCAATCAGGCCAATTCCATAGAGACTAGGCATACACTAGATCTTACGAGATGATGTATAACACCATGATATGGATGAGGACGATATTTTGGCTTTAGTCCACATGTGAGGATTCATTCCACTTGTGAGGCATATGCCCTGTTTCATTTCTGGTATTGAAAGTTATGGTTTCTACTAAAAGTCCACACATGTTTTGAACTGTTCTTTATACTGTCTTATAACTGTTATTGAGATTATGGAAAACATAGTTATTTTACATATTTCAAGTATCCATGTATTATTGTTAATTGGTAGAGGTTATATTATTCCTACTGAGCAAGTTGATGCTCATTCATGCTTTATATGCAGCAAATTTGCAGGTAGACCTGGAAGGTTGCATTGGCAGTTTGGCAGAGCCTTGTAGTTGAAGATTGTTGACCAAGCTTTTGACATTTATTGTATTTGTTGCATATGTGTAATAATTATTTATTAAATGTATATGCATATGCGTATGATTATTTTTTTTTTAAAGATTTGAGATATATGGTTGCACTGCCTATCTTGCCAGGGATGTTGGCATTGTTATGATTTGACTTATCGATTTATATTGAATGTATGAGACATAACGTATGTACATGTCATTTCATATTGTTATATATATATTATTTGTCTCTCATGAGGAAATACGAATGAGCACGACAGGTTGTACCTTCAACTTGACACATGTAGACTTATCCGAAAGGGTCGGAACGGATTTCAAGTTGGGGTGTTACACCTTCGATTAGTCAACTAATTATGTTGACTAATTGACTAATCCATCCATTAGTCGACTAACCAGAGATGACTAGTCGACTAATCAAGTAGTTTCAGCCATTTTTAGTAGTTTCCACTTTTTTCATCTGGGATACATTTTAAATGAACTTTATGTACTTGAGAAGCTTGGGAAACCCAGTTTTCATGAATTTTAAGGCTTGGATGAGATGGGTTGAAGTGTGAGGCCTTGGTATATTTTATTTATGTGCATGTGCATGTGCTTGAACTAGGAGTTGAAATGCATTGTTTATCTTCTTTTTCAAATCCTGATAGTCCTGTGGACTATCCCTTTGCAAGCTAGGGTTGCATTCGATAGGAAAGACCATAGTCTAGGGAATTGCATTCGGTATATGTCTATCCTCGCTAGCATTGATGATATGAATGTTTTTGAAATGTTTATTATAAATATCATTTGAAATGTGTTTGAAATACAATGATGCATGCAATTATAACTATTTTGACGTACTCCGTGTGGCATGTTTTACAGTGACTTGGTGATGGCATATGAACTGGTTGCTTAAACTTACATTTGAACAATGTATGCTTTTATAAAATGATGCTTTGATATTCGTATATATGCCTTTCACAATGATTTATACCCATTTGGCAATGTGATGATATGAATCGAATGCTTGGTATATTGGCTTGGTTTGTATCACAGGGGATATAAGAGCCTATGGTCCTAGGTGGAGCTTTAGAGCGGACCCGAAGAAATAGCCTCGTAAGTGGCTTGGCAGTTGACTGCACAAGGCAACTGGCCTATTTACCCTTAGCGGAAGTGTAACGCCCCAACTTGACGTTATATACCAACCATAAAAGATAGGTTGACACGTGTCAAACTGAAGATACAACTTGATAAGCTCATTTATATATCCATACATAGGAGATAATAAAATATTTATATTTAAACATGAAGTGAAATGTACGTACATATGTCCCAATTCGTATTGTACATATTGGAACTTTACAATCTTGTATATACAAAACATCACAATGCCAACATCCCTGGCACATGGGTACAAACCATAATATACATATTATGTTTATACAATCAACACTCTATCCCTGCTCTCGACAAAATGCAGGAATACATTAAAAGCTATTGCTCCAAAGGCAAAATGGAAGATACTCCATTATGCAAGTTATTGACATCCTCCTGAAAATTTGCTGTATAAAAGACAGCGTGAGCTTTTGAATGCTCAGTAGAAATATTATCCTCAACTATCAATAATAATATCGATGCATGAATTATCTGAGTCAATGATTATTCTTTAATTAAGCCATAAGAAATCTATGTGGCATTCAATTATATAAATCATTTCCATATCAATCAAAACAGTTGGCTCCAGTAAATATCACATCGCTGCATTTTAGGCTAAAAAGCCCCTAGCTCAGCCAGGCACAAAAATATAACCATTATGTGGTTTTTATTCTACCTCTGCGGGTAATTTAATTAGTTGTCATTGAACGATCAATTCTAGCCATTTACGAGGCTTCTCGCTTTGGGTCCGCTCTATGGCTCCACCCAGGACCATATGCCCTTATTTCCAGCAATATAATTGAGCCATGTTCCAAATATTCCATCAATGCTCATCAAATGAAAACTTATTCATATTATAGAACAAATACAGTTCACTTGAATAAATAGAATCATAAATAGTAGAACATGATTTTATAATCATAAAATATTCAAGTAAATCATCTCATGTACTTTCATATTTCAATACCAATTATGCTACACATAATGTTCAAAAGATTATAATCACATGCATCAGTGTTATTCTCAAATTATCAATATAAGCAATTCTAGGAAAACATACTATAATTACTAGCGATGATAGTTATATTCCTACCTTGATCACTGTAAACCCTAAAATCAATTTTCTTTCACAAATGCACCCTAACTTGCAAATGGGTTATCGATTGGACTCTCTGGATCTGGGTTTTAAAAATCGCCCGATACGTATCTGAATCCCAGTGTACCTATACGCGATACTTCCCCATACGGTATGTGTAACGTAATTCCCATCGTATCGGCCCCGATACGATACGTATCGGGGTGTATCAGACCGTTACGCCTTTACGACACGGACCCAAAGTCTCCAAACAAAGTCAGATTTCTGAGAAATTTGTCAGAGATTCCTGACAATCCATCAATCCAGGACCAAAATAATCGGCCCATTTTCAAAAGAAAAAAAAAAGCTAAAAAAAAGAAGAAGAAGAGAGAAGGCAAAAATTTGAAGAAGAAATCATAAGAGAAGAAGAGAGAAGGAAGCATACCTGTTTTGCCGGGTCGTCGCTGTCGCTGCCAGAAGATCCCCGCCGGTGACGCCAGAAGATCCCCGCCAGATCTTTGCATCCGGTAAGCCTCCAATCCTCGCCGGGAAGCCCTTCGCAGCTGGTAGCCTGGTAAAGCCCTTCGCATGCAGGTCGTGAGAGATAGACTCACGGGTCTAAGTTTCAGCCCATGCTTCTTTTTTTTGTAAGTATTATTTACTTTATATTTTATAAGTTGATGACCCTACTTTTTTTTAAAGTTGACCGACCCATCCTTTTTTTTTTTTTTATGTTTTACTTTTAAGTTTTGCCCTCAAGTCCGAGTCTAAACATATTTTTATTTGTATATATATATATATATATATATACAGACATGATAATTTAAGGCCGGCCTTACGTAAAGTTGCATAAGGTCGGCTCCATATGGCTAATTTTAGATCACAGTTGATAAAACTGACCGTTGGATTAGATGCCCCTCCTCTGTATGTCATGCTTGCAAAAAATCACAGTGATTTGACGGTTGGTTTTTGAAATAACTACCGTTAAGAAAATGGTAATATTTTGAACAACAAATAAGTTACATATTTTCACAATGACATATTTCAAAAACCAATCGTCAGATCGCTGTGATTTTTTGCAGGCATGACATACAGAGGAGGGGCATCTAATCCAACGGTCATTTTTACGAACTGTGATCTAAAATTAGCCATATGGAGCCGACCTTACGCAACTAAGGCCGGCCTTATATTATCATGTCTGTATATATATATATATATATATATATATATATATATATATATATATATATATATTTAAGCCCCTGTTTCTTTTGTTTTAAATATTGTTTAATAATGAATCGGTCAAAATGTCAAACTAATTAGCATTTAATGAAATAATATAAAAAGATTAATAGATATTTTTTTACCAAAAAGATTAATATATTTTTATTTTTTAATAAAACCTTATTTCTCTTTAACTTTTAAATAAAGTATAAAATATTTTTTAATAATTTTAAAAATGTTCATTAATTTTATATAACTCTGTATAAATAATAACTAATTGATAAAAAATAATTAAATATATAAAATTACTGCTATGATAAGGTGCACTTGATACTAGAGCCACTTGCGGTGAAAATTTTGAAAAAATGACCGTTGGATTAGATAAATAGGATTATGTATGCCATGCTTGTCAAAAATCAAAGTGATCCAACGGTTGGTTTATGAGAAAACTGATTGTCAAAAATTGATAACATTTTAAAGAATAAAAAAGTCACAGTTTTTCAAAATTACATTTTTCAAAAACCAACCATTGGATCACTGTGATTTTCGGCAGACATGACATAAATAATTGGAGTATCTAATCCAACGGTAAGTTTTTCAAAATTTTCACCGTAAGTGGCTTTACAAGAGGGCACTTGATGCAAGATGCATCGGGTGCACCTGATATTAGAATCTCTATATAAAATTATAAAACATCAAAATTTAAAAATAAAAAACATCAAAAACAATGAAAAATATTTATTAAAATAAAAAAATTAAACTTTTTACTAATTACTTTAAAAATTTTTGAAAAACATTTAAATTTGTTAAAAAAAATAATAATCTTTTTTAAGAAAAAAGCGTAAAATGTGCATGAAAAATTTTTATAAATCAGTTTATACGTATATAGGTTATACTTAAAAGCATAAAAATTAAAAAATAAATAACAGTACAAGGGCATCATATATAACTTATTTTCAACTTGTTTGAAAATGATAAGAATTTTATTAAAAAACTAAAAAAAAATTAAATTTTTTTAACAAATTAGATACTCCTATTAATTTTGATATTAAATATTTCAAATAAAATTCAACTAAAATGGCATCATATATAACTTATTTTCAATTTGTTTGAAAATGAAAATAATATAATATTCAATATCAATTTTAACTTTTAATAAAAAAATTAACACAAATTACTTTTCTAGTTTAAAGTTGAAATAAAATTAATAAGTATGAGTATTGAATATTTTAAATAATAAATTTGTGTTTTGAATATTGAGTTCTTATCTTTTGAATTTTGATCCTATAGGATTCTACCAATCATAATGGCTCCTAAAAAGGCACCAGGAGTGGAGACACCTAGTGAGGACATTGGATGGTGTTATGGATTCCCAGTGGATGGCAATAGACACAAAGTAGAATGCTTGCTATGTGGGAAAATAATATCCGGTGGAATAACTAGATTCAAGCAACACCTTGCAGCTCAAAGATGTGATGTTGACCCATGCCCTGCTTCTGATTCTAATGTTAGGAGGGAAATGGCAGCATATTTAAAAAATGCTAAAGAAAAAAAGCACGAGAAAGAAAAAATTAAAGAATAATTGCAACAAAGGTTGAGGCCAGGACGAGATGATGTTGATTCTGATGATGAGGATAATGACGAGGAACGGGATATGGCTTATGCCAGGAATGAAAGTTTAAGGGAGCAACGAGAATATGAAGATAACATGCGATTTGGGGCTTCCGCAGGCACACGGTATGACGCGGGAGGGAGTTTTGGTGCTGCACTTAGGAAATCTAGTACAATTAGAGAAACTGGTGTACATGGTGGTAGTTCTCGCAAATGGAGTGATCCAGATAACCCTGAAACTAGGCCGAGGGCAATGAATCCTGCAATTAGTCAAAGCAAAAGCTCTAAGCAACTAAAAATAAAGCAATCATTCATGAAAAAAGCTAAAGAAAAATTGAGGGATGCATGGGGAAATTTTACTGTGTATAATAGACTATCATTTTCTGTGGTCTCATCCCCATGGGCACAACCACTAATTGATACAGCAATTGAAGTAGGTGCTGGCGTCAAAAAACCTTCCCCTTATGACATATCAGAGACATTTGTAAATAGTGAAGCTGACAAGATGCAACAGTATATTGACTCTTTCAATGGAATATGGAAGGAAAGAGGAGTGACCATTATGTGTGATGGTTGGATAAGCCCTACTAGGAAGCATATAATTAATTTTCTAGTTTATTGCAATAGAGGCATTGTTTTCACGTGGTCCTGCGATGCATCTGATGTGCTTAGTAGAACGAGAGATTTCTACTTTCGGTTAGTAGTTAATTTTATAATTATTAATAATATTATGTCTATCATAGATTTCTACGATGCATGGTATAATGCATTCTAAATGTGATTCTTTTTATTTCAGATTGATGGATAGGATGATTGAATCTGTTGGGGAAGAAAATGTTGTACAGATTGTAACTGATAATGAAGCAGCAATGAAGGCTGGTGGGCAACTTCTAATGCAAAAGAGGAAGAATTTGTATTGGATAGCATGTGCTGCACATTGTATTAATCTAATACTTGAGGATATAGGGAAAAAAATCAGTGTAAGCAAGGTTATCATAGAGGCCAAAACCATCACTGACTTTATTTACAATCATACATGGGTGCTCGACTTCATGAAGCAATTTACAAATGGAGGAGAGCTGCTTCGAACTTCAATTACCAGATTTGCCACCAATTTCATTGCCATTGAGAGTATTGTTCGCTACAAAACTGAGTTAAAGAATATGATAAAGTCAGATGGCTGGAAAAACTCTGTTTGGGGCAAGAAAAAAAATGGCCCAGCCTATGACGTTAAGAAGATCATTCTCTCAAAAGATTTCTGGCAAAGAGCAGCTGATGTTATCAAGGTACAAGAGCCTCTTCTTAAAGTACTCAGAATGGTGGATGGAGATGAAAAGCCTACCAAGGGTTTTATCTATGAGGCTATGGATAGAGCCAAGTTGGCTATTCAAGAAAACTGCCATTATCATACTGAGTATTGGAAGATTATTGATCACCGCGCATGCAGCTGGTAAGTAATATTGCAATTTAATAAAAGTTTAAGTGTACATTTACTGATCTACATAACTTCACAGAAAATCTCATGATTCTGACTTTAATTTATAACTGTAAGCTATTTTTTAAATCCACAATTCTTATATGGGGGTATTACTTCAACTGCCTCTTCTCGAGAAGCAACGAATGGGGTTAAAGATGTCATTCAAAGATTGGAGCCTGATATGGATAACCAAATTAGGGCAATCAATCAGGTAAGTGAAGTTGCCAGTATGAACTTTATACTCATTACTTTTATCCATTATAAAATAAAAACAACTCTTACCGATTACTAACTAAATAATATTCGCACATACAGATTATTTTGTATAGGGATAAAGATGATACATTTGGATCTCCTTTGGCTCAAAGAGCTGTTCATCGAACCAATCCTGGTACGATATGTATACGAAATAGAATATGTAATTTGTGCTATCTACCAAACTACAATTAATAAAACTCCCCTTGTTAATTGTTTACTTCCAATTTTGTTTAGCTGAACGGTGGATCCATTATGGAACATGTGCCCCTGAACTTTAGCAGATTGCTGTCAAAGTTTTGAGCCAAACGACTTATTCTTCTAATTGTGAGCTCAATTGGAGTACATTCAGCCAAATACACACAAAAACAAGGAATAGGCTAAAATACAAGAAATTACAAAAACTTGTATTTTTACACTACAATATGAGGCTCAAATTGAGGCACACAATGGGAAGAACTCAAGCAGAGATAGATGCTAGCTTCAATCCCATAAACTTGGATTATATCTTTGAGGAAGATAATCCATTGAGTCCGTGGTTGGAAGAAAGTGAAGCGCCTTTACTAGATGGTCATGATGATAACGAATGGTTGAACTTGTCTGATGACGATGAGCCTAACCCAGCAACTCAAGAGCAACAACGGCAACCATCTAAGGGAACAAGTTCAAGTGCTACCACAAATAATAGTGGTGGTGGTGGTGGCTTAAGTCCACCAAGCGAGAATGATGGGGGTGGTACTCAAAGTGGAGGTGAGCCTGAACATAGTGGTAGTGGTGGATGTCCATCATTGTTTTTTCAGGGGAAACATGGTTTGGGTACATTTGTTAACGATGCTGAAGTAGGTACTGGATCCAAGCCTTCTAAGAATTTGCCGCCAAGGCCTACACGAACAGTTGGCAGTAGTATAGGTGGGAGTCAGTCTAGAAGAAAATGACAAACACACCAGCCTTTATTCGAAGAATCTTCCACAGAAAACCTGACACAGAGTTTAGGTGACTTTGGGCTTGGATACACATCCTCTCAAGGTAATTGGGATCCACCCTACAAAAGTTATCCACCACCAACACCACCATATACATTATACATAGATCAATCTTACCACCATCCACCACCTGTGCAATATCCACCACCTGTGCAAAATCAGAGTATCCATTTCCATATCAACCTGATGTTTCTCCACCAGTGGTGTATAAAAAACACCAGCACGAAAACACAGAGTATAGGGTATTCAGTTATGTTTTACCGGCGGGATGGGGAGATGAACAAGATCAATCACATGGATATAGTGTGGATCAACCATGACACTCATTTTGGGGAGCTCAACGACAAAGTGACCAAGGAGGGTCAGAAGATCAACCAAGACATTCATTTTGGTGATGAACAAGTGAGTATAGAATAAGTTTAATTGATTAATATGTTTTTGAAGACTTGATAACTTGAAATAAATGCACCAGAACTCTTTGAAAACATTAATATATAGTACTAAGAGGTTAATACAAGCATATCAAAGCATTTGGGGGTTGGTGTGAAAAAAAAAAATTCACGGCCACGGCGCCCGTTACCCGTTACGTATCACCCGATACACCCGATACCTGTTACCCTTTAGCGTTACCCGTTACGGACCCGTTACTCGATACTTAAAACCATGCTCTGGATCTGAAATAAAAGAGAAAATAATGCATTTTTAACTTCTAATCCAAGAATATACACAAATGAATTATAAAACAAGCCTTTGATTTCCAAAAACCTTAACTTTACTTTCTTTTTAAATCTTTAAAACAGAAAATAATTAATTTGGTCATTAATGGCAACTTAGTCGACTAGGTACTTTGTGTTAGTCGACTAATAGGCCTATTAGTCGACTAGTCAACATAATTAGTCGACTAAAAGAAGTCTCATAATAAAACCAGTAGCCTATTCAAAATTCAGGATGCACTAGTCGACTAGTCAACATAATTAGTCGACTAAAAGAAGTCTCATAATAAAACCAGTAGCCTATTCAAAATTTAGGATGCACTAGTCGACTAGGCATATTGGTTTAGTCGACTAATCATTTGCAGAATTCTAGAAATCCAAAATTTTACACTTCCAAAACCTTAATTCAACACCATCCTTCAATATCAAACTCAAAATTCAACTAAAAGAACCTTAAATAAGCTAAATTAACTAACTTTTATACACATCCAATACTATATTCTCAAAATCAAACTTGGGATTCAATTCAAAAACTCAAAAACCCATTTTAACATACATAATCAAAATCAAATGAATTATACATCTCAAATCCTTCTAATATCATACTAAACCATTTTCTTTCCTCCACAATAACCTTAAATCATCAAATTTCACAATTTCAAAGCTTAAACCTCAAAATTCACAAAAATGACTTTGAAGAAAAGTTGAAGAAAATGAAGAAACTAAGAATACAAACATGCCTCCCTTTTCAACGAGACGATATCAACTACAAACACCAAATTTCAGCTAAGATTTTCTCTCTATCTCTCTCTCCTGAGTTCTCTCTTCTCTCGAGATTTCTTCTTTGCCGACTGAAGATACAAAAAGATTTTAAACTTATCCAATGACATTTTCGTAATTAACTAATTTTTTTTTAATAATATTATAAAAACACAGGTTATCATAGGAAGAACCTATAGTGGTTATATTTTAGCTTGGCTAAACTAGGGGCTTGTTAGCCTGAATGCAATGACTATAATACAACTGCGAGCCAGTGAAGATTGGTTGAGATGAAAACGATTGATTGATAGAACATTATGAGCATGGTGTTACGAAATACGAAAGTCCACATTGATTTTATAAACTGTTTTATAAATGCTATTTTCTATTGTTTACTGAGATAATTCATACATATATATTATTAATATTAGTTGAGGATAAAATTTCTACTGAGCATTCCAGGCTCACGCTGTGTTTTATGGAGCAGATTCTCAGGTTTCTTGCAGTAGCTCGCCTGTTGGGAGCTCTTTGCCTTTGGTGGTTGGCCTAGTTGCATTTGGTGCATTTTTACAGCACAGTATTAGTGGGATTAGAGATTAAACCCTATGAACGGTTATGCATTATGTTTATGCCCATATGCCAAGGGTGTTGGCATTATGATATTTTATTTTGAGGCAGCGTTTACTTAATAGTATGTACTAATCGACTTGGGACATGTGTGTGCACATTATATTTCACGTTATTTTGATATATATATATATTTTTTCTCCTGAGTATGGAAATATAGATGAGTATATCAGGTTGTATCTCCACCTTGACACATGTCGACCTACCCGGGATGGTTGATACACCTTATCAGGTTGGGGCATTACACAACTCACCCTAATTAAAAGTCTTTTGATTTGCTTGGGCTATTTAAAATCTCATGTACACATAATTCCTAACTAATTGAAACATATAAAAAAGAAAAATCAAGCAAAATCCTAAAAACCTAAGATACTTAGTATCCTAGGGCGGACTTGAGCTCTATTAACGCCTACGTATCTTACTAGTTTCCTAGTAAGCTTCAAAGTCCACGTAGTTTGGACTAACGTAGGACTCATCCTATTGTAGGGAACTACATTCATGCAAATCCTTATCTAAAGGCTTATCTTCTAATAATCCAACTTATTTAAAACTCTATTCTAGAGAGACTTTGTAGTTGTAAACAACTTGATTTTGAAATAAATCTTATCCAAAAAGGAATTTGACTTTGAAAACAACTCTTTCAAAAAGTTCAATTTGATAAAAACAACTCTTTTTTCAAAGAATTCAATTTTGATCAAAATACTTGAAAGCAGAATTTGGTTTACATAAAAACACTTAAAACAAAATTTTATTTGAAAAAGAAGTCTCTCAAGACTATAATTATAATTAAGCTAAAGGAATTGACATGATTGTAATTCTTACAATAAAAAAGTCTTATGGAGGTATGAAACCCCTCATAACCTAGGGTTTCTAGACTACACTTAATTTTACTCATATCTAGAGGCTAATTCAACCTAAACTAGGATAATGTGATCCTAAACATACTTTTAAGTTAAAATGATAATTCTTGACAACTACTAAAATTAATAAAAACATGAGAAATAAATGTGCAAATACATGCTAAAATATAAAAGACTCCACCCTAATGCTTTTTAAGGGACCTAGAGTGCAATTTCTATGTTTAAAACCCTAAAAAACACTCAAAACATGGTTTAAAAGCCTATTTAATATTTTGAACATAATATTAAATATTATTTAAACCATCTTTTGAACATTCTAAACATCCCAAAAATCATGAAAAATGCTAACTAATGCATTCCTACATGTTATTATGCAAAACTATGTAAGGAAATATGCACAAAAGTGACTTTAAGGGTCTTAAAACTAATGTGCAAACTAACTATCATGCTTATCAATATGCTTACATCAAGAAAAATAAAATAAAAGGCAATAATGAATTAACACAAGGGAAGAGACTCACCTCATGCAAAGCTCCATCGTCCACATTTTTTATATCAAACAATCAATTCAAATATCTCATGCTAACTTTATCATTCTAAACATAAAATATATCAAAACCCTAATCATGCATTAAAACAATAAATCCTATAATGCTTTCTAACATGCTAACATGCACTCACATGAAATAACATGTTTACTAACATGAAATAACAATTATCATGTATAAAATAATAATGCATGCATGAAAACCCTAATACATGTTTTGAAAAACATTCTGAAAATCATTGACCAAAGTCAAAATGTTAGGTTAAACCAAGTTGGTTAGCTATTATGAGCCATTTTGACTCACATTAAAGTTTTGAAAATCCACTAACCAATTGGTTTAGAAAATAAAATATCATTCTTAAAACATGTTTTGAAAACATTTTGAGTTTATAAAATCATTAATTTTGGAAAACGGTTGAACATGGTAAAAAATTAGGTCAAAACCCCATGGTCAATTGACTACTATGAACCATTATGAGCCAAAACGGTCTTGGACCTTGCCAATGCTATAATCAATCCTCTAACTAGACTCTAAACATCCATACAAACTCAATGAAACAAACCATGATGAATTCGGAGGTTAAACAAAAATATTTATGCGAGAAAAATGACAATTCTACCTTAAAGTCGCAAAAATTCTCATTACCTATCGAGCTTCGATCAGAATGACACGATATTTGACATAGACATTCCTAGACTCCTTAGAAACTAAATGCAAAAGGAATCACTCACTACCGACACAAAAACCTACATGAAATGATAGCCTCTATTTACCTACGGAAAAATGGTAATTTAGAAAACTAGGATTTTGAGGCCTAATCCTCCAAAAATGATTGGCCATTCTCGACCAATGGGACATGGCAATGATGACTTATATCTCATAAGTCAAAAATGGGGTGTCTACAATGACCTATGGTCCTTATGGTGTATTGAATCCAAATATGCCATACATGGTGGATGGGAAATGCTTAAAACAATACCCAAAAGATTTTATTTTAATGATGAAACTACGAGTGATGGTAATGGTATCCAGTATTGAAAGAATGTGCGCAGGGAGGATTCGCAGCGGAAGACAAACTATAAAACTTTTTTATAAAACAAGAATCCTTCGAACACATTCCAGCAGGATTTCGATACAAGCATAGGATCATGAATAATACAAGAATAATATTTAAATAACTTTAAATATACTTACTTAATGATTGCCTTTGTTGAAACCTCGATTGAATCCGAGCTTCAAAGTGTATAAAGCCACCAAGGTATCCACACGAACCCAAGACCCTTTAAGCTTACCACACTTGTTCAACACTTGAATCAATGTAAGATGGAGAGGGAGACACTACAAGAAAAATTGCTTTTTACGGCGTTTAAAAAACGCCGTAAATAACTATTCACGGCGTTTATTAAACGCCGCAAAAAACGCCGTCTATCACGATGCCGTAAATAGTCTAGCTTTTTACGGCGTTTGTAAATAATACTATTCACGGCGTTTAAAAAACGTCGTGAATAATATTATTTACGGCGTTTAAAAAACGCCGTAAATAGTATTATTCACGGTGTTTTTTAAACGCCGTGAATAGTATTATTCACGACATTTTTTTAAATAGTATTATTCAGTACCTCTAGCTACCTACTACATTATCCAATCCAAAGCAAAACCGTAAAATATTCACTATTTCTTAATTGCATATAAAACCCAAGTCTGCTCTTTTGTCTTCTTTGCAAGGTCCTGGAGTTGACAAGACAATTACAGGAAAGTTAATAATCTCATTCATGCGTGTACCATTAATTGTAGAATAATGAAAACATAAATTAAAAAAATATGAAATGTAATAAGACCCTAAATTTATTACTGTAATGATAATGTTATATGCTTTTGAAATATATAATAATAATAATAATAATAATAATAATAAAAGTAATTTAATGTTTGCTTTTTTGAATAAGTTTGAGAAGACATGACAAATCATTTAAGATAACCATAATAAAAGTAATTTAATGTTTGCTTTTTGAGACGAAAATCCGGCAGCATTTCATCTGTTTTTGCAACATTTCCAAAATTTCACCTGTCAAGAAAAGAGTTCATAACGCTTCTATAATCACAATTATCTTAACGCCACAATCAAAGGACGCCTCCCGCACCTCTCAATATTACATCACAAACATTATAATTCATGAATAAGTTTGAGATAGGCAACATACTGAACTATATAGATCTGATGCTATTGTGTGTACATGATGATTGAGATTTACCTTTTATAATGCCAGTGATTGTGCTTGCTGCATAAAGGAAACAAAGACTTGTTTCCCTCCTCGCCCTTCAAAGAGTCTGACAGCCCATAAATCCTTGAAGACTATTCAAAAGTCTATGCATCTTTATATGGCTCAGCACAAGGGCTTGTAGCCAACTGGTATCAGCTGCCTGTCCCCATTAGTGATGCCTAAAATTTTTTTTTTTCATTTTTTTTTTGGGTCGAACATAAAGACATTGGAATATATCATATTATATACAAGAGTGCTAACACGAAAACTCTCAAACCCGAGATATAATAACCAAAACCCCACCCCTCCCGCTACCTACAACATTGGAATATATCATATTATATACAAGAGTGCTAACACGAAATCTCTCAAACCCTAGATATAACAACCAAAACCCCACCCCTCCCACCACCTAAGCTAGCCACAGGAAGTAGGGATGTCCAGAAATTCAGTTTATAGAGTTCCTTGATATCAGCATCAAAAGAGGGAAAATCAGTCTATGATAACCCAAACTTGGGATGACAGTAGATTAGAGGTTCAATAGGCTCACCTCAGACCGCGCATCCACTACTCCGGCACTACGTCTCTGATAGTGAAGAGGGAAAATCAGAAAAGATACTAGTGTGTGTGTATAAAAAATAAAGAAAGGCAATCAGTAGCTGTAAATGAACGAAGGAAATCTTCACTAATTGCTTGTAGTGTACCTTCATTGATTCTTCAGGAGGAGCCTACACAAAGGTAGAGGAAATGGTTTTGGTACCGAGCACATAATGAATACAACAACAATTGAAATAACAATGATGAGAAAAATCCTCATAAAACTATTCTATTCCTGAAAGGAAATGAATATGTAGGAAAATAGGTGGAGGCAGATCTGGACACAATTCTCCCACCATAACACCATTCAATACCTGATCAATTCAGTTTAGCTAATGGCCTAGTACTACTGTACTAGTAACCACTAATCACTTGATCTGGTGAACTAATCAGACCCATAGAGATCAAGCATCAACAAAGTTAGCAAAGGCAACATCAATATAAGTTTGAAAAAATCAAATGACCATTAATATGTTTATGTCAAGCTAAGTTTTTGGATAAAAACTCTATTTCATTTCATTTAGACCAAAGTTCGGATATTATCTCAAGCTTCAAATGTCTAGCCATGGCTTTCTGAATTAACCATAAGATGAGTTTTTTTCTTTCCCTTTTTTCTTCACGAAGCAACAACGTCTAGCCATTATATGACTATACTTATCAATTTGGCTGCAATCCATGATGTTCTCTCCAACACCCCAACCCCTTTTTCTCCCCCCAATTACTGTAGTAAATGCATTATCAATCTTTATCATAGATAGATCATAAAAGTACTAGTAATTGATCCAGAGAAACTGAAGATAAAGATTGTATTCTCTCCGTGCATACGAAGACTTAGTGAACGTATTATCCTTCGGAAGGATAAACAATAATATTGTATGGAATTTGCCACTAGTTGGAAAATTTTAAATATATACAGGATGCCAGAATTGAATTTAGAATAAATCAGAATGAAAAAGATTTGGCTCCTCAAAAGTTCATCCACAGAAGGAAAATTTCAATAAATATGGAAGAAAATTTGGTCATTTAACAATTTTTTTTTTTTTTTTTTGGATCAGATGAGCATGAAATTCAATGCGATCTGGGAATTGGATCAAACGTCTAAAATATTCCAACAAGTTGAGTTAGCATAATCCAGTCGTAAAATTAGCACTTTGGATGAGTCTGAATCTAGATCCAGAAAAATGCCTGGACAGGTCAAGATAGATGGAGCGTCGGAGAAATTCTCACCCTGAAAATATTTTATAAGAGCTATATTCCATTGAAAAAAAAAAAGCCTTAGGAAGGAAAATACACCAGTTAAGACTGTTCGTAAACAAAAATCAACAGAAAAAGAAGAGCAGAAGTAATAAGAGGAGGGAGGAAAAACAAATAAATGATGTGACTACTATCCTTGGACTCTCATCCTATGTTGATATCAAGATATAAAGTACTCTTTAAAATTTTTTGAGAGTCAATACCTTTTTCAGTCCTACAAAAGTCCACAAAATATATTGGTTTGCTCCTCCAATAAAGAGATTAAGTTCTCAACAGTTGCAAACAAAAGCAAAGAACAGGCAATTTAAAATATGCGGAAACAATTTACACAAAAAGAGAAAAGGAAAATTACTTTTTTTGTAGAATGCCCGCCCAAAGTTTGTATGCCTTGATGAACAATGAATTCACTATCAATTACCCCAACCTTCTTTGTTCGGTCGCCCTGTAAAATGCCATGTTTTATCCAGAATTATGATATTGCTAATTGATATTTATAAGCAAGAACTAAAACAAAACCAACACCCACCCTAAGAATGAAGATATTATTAAAGCAAAATATTAGATTGTTTGTAGATTAGTACAAACAATGAGACACTAAAGAATCATTTAAAAATAACTTGACCTAGAACCCGATGCATCTAAAATGGAAACAATTTTATTTTATTTAAATGCCATGACAGCTTAACACTCCTATTCAACAGTTTTATTTTAGTATCAATCAACATTACCCACAGAAATAAATTTACCTGTATTAGATGCCAAGCACAATACCAAGCAGATCTTGAAAACACTGGAGCCATCCCTTCCACAAATCTACAAATGAACATGAATGAGCAACATTTAATATTCTCGTTCACAGCAGATGGTTACAAGGAGAAATGAGAGACTACAAGTAATAGTTACCCAACTTTATGAGAAGAAGAGGAAAAAAGCAAAAGAATAAGAACGTCATACCCGGGACATGATAACAATTTGCCCAGTACATGATAACAACTTACCCAGTACAGGGTGGTCCCATGCTGGCATTAGAACACTTGATACTGCCTCTAGAGTCATAGACTCTTCTGCATAAAGTAATTTATTTTATATTAGTATTCAAAGTATTAGAATGAATTCTATTAATAATTCGTAAGAACACCCCATTCACCTATGAGCCCTCTTTGTTCTTTTGCGTATAGTAATTCTGTGATGTATATCTGTCGAATTTGGGTCTAAAGCTGGCTGAGATATCTCTAATCCTTCTGATTTCATAATTTTCAAGTATCTGAGAAGACATAAGATAAATATCAATCAAAATAGTTCCCATGGAAAGATAATGAACCTGTCATTTAGTAACAAAGCAAACCTCAACTGACCACAACTAAACAAACCAAAAATATTTACATGCATAAATTCTCCTTTTCTATTGCCCTAACTAAAGCAGCAAGATATCAAAAAGTGTAATGGAACCTTTGTTTTCTTTGTTTTTTTTTTTTTAACTGCATTTAGCTGGAGAGACTGAGTTAGATAACATTCAAATGCCAACAATTTAGGGAAATCAGGCAAGGTATATAAAGATATCTGTCAAGCTTAAAGAATGAAAATACATGATTGATAATAAAGGTTCAGACCAAAAGAGATAAAATTCTAAATATTGAGGGTGAGTCGATAGTTTCAACTGTATATTATCCCATCTATTGTTGTTTGCTTAAATACAAAAGATAACTAGAGTTACAATGCCCCTACTCTAATCCTTTCAGAGCCTAAAGGACCAGAGCCAACGAGATTTAAACCTTCAAACTTAAAAATTGTACATCGTTTTCACAAAAATTTATCTGCACAAATAATATTTTCAGAGCATGACAGTATCATAACATCACAGACAAGAAATGTTCCAGAAACCTAAAAATTGTACCTTCCAGGGTCGAAATTCTTCACTCCCAAATCTTCGTCCCAGAGGAATATGCAATCATAAATGGACACCACAGCTGGCCGGATGCAGAAAGCGTTTCGCAAACCACCTGAGATACAAACAGCACATCACCACATGAGATAAGGATTAACAAATTTATTACCATACTAAGTTGGGTGGATTTATTGGACAGCATTCTACAAAACTATAGGGTGCATGTGAGCAAGGGAAATAATAAAACCTGCAATTTGGTGGACCTTGAAGTACTTGTTGCCAGGAAAAAAAAAATAGAGAGAGAGATAAAATGATTAGAACACTATGTTTCAAAGATCTAAGTTACTGATGAGTTTTTGGGTAGTCTAGCCTCTAGCACTCCTTATATTTTCAATAAGCTGCCTAAACTCTGAAGAAAAGGGCAAACAAATTGGTTGCTTAGGACCTTAGATTTTAAAGTGCACTCAAGGCCTGAGGAAGGACTGAAGGACTGTTGTGTTAGGTAGACAGCCTAACAGGCTTCTAAAAACTCACTAAGACCATCAATTTAGTAAACATGCTTCTAAAAACTCACTAAGACCATCAATTTAGTAACCAAAAGCCTAACAATTGCCAAACTATTTATCTTCTTGACCAAAATGAAGAGAAACACAAGCCAAAAAACAGTAGACTCACTCTGGCCATAACTTGTTCAAATCATGATAGAATTACACAAAGTTAGGCTTGAGTTAGAGATAGTTCTCACTACATTTAACACTAAGTAAATGGTAGAAAAAACCCTAACCCCATTGCTATCCCATATTTTTCAAAACAAAAAGTTCTTTAACCCTAACCCTATTTCAAACCCTGTTTTAATCACAACCAGCCCCTATTTTCCATATCTTTCAAACCTAAACCCTAACCCCATTGCTATCCCATATTTTTCAATTCCTCATTTCAAATACTCTGATTCTGCTTCTAATTTATTATAAAAATCAAAATTGTGAGAATATACAATGATTAAGAAAATGAATACTGTTATTAAGCAAAACGTTCACGGCCACCTCAGGCCCAGATGCGACACCTCAGGGTTACCTTATCTAGGGTTTGGCCGCCTCAAGCTCTCTCAACGTATACCACCTCCCTCAACCAAGATGGACACCTCAAGCCCTCCTACACTCCCACTCGTCGCCCGGCTCTCTCCACTAGCATAAGTCCGGTTAAAGAACACCACCCGGCTCTCTCCATTCCCTCAACCCAGATGCGACACCTCGGGCTTACCCTTGATATGGTTTGCCTAAGAGAGAATGGAGAGTGGGAGTTGAGACTTGAGAGAGAAAGGGGAGTAGCAGTTTAGAGAAACAGAGAGAGAGAGAAAAAGAGATAAAGCAGAAGAGATTAGCGGGTGAACGGCGGTAAGATCAGCGGGTGAACGGTGCATGGTGAACGGCGGGCTTCCATGGCCTGTGAATGGTGGAGCAGAGATAAAGGTTGAGAGAGATCAGCTTTTCGCTGGAGCATTTTGACTGAGCAAATTTGGGCGCGGGGAAAGAAAAGAAAAGAGGGAAAAGAAAAGAAAAAGAGGGAATTTCGCGGGTTAATACTAAAACTATTTACGGCATTTAAAAAACGCCGTGAATACTCATACTTTTTACGGTGTTTTTTTCAAACGCCGTGAATATTAATACTATAATTTTTTACGGCGTTTAATAAACGTTGTCAATAAATATAACTTTTTACGGCGCTTAAAAAACGCCGTTAATACTAATATTTTTTACGGCGTTTAATAAACGCCGTGAATACTTGAGAGAGATCAACTTTTCGCTGGAGCATTTTGACTGAGCAAATTAGGGCGCGGGAAAAGAAAAGAAAAGAAAAGAGGGAAAAGAAAAGAAAAAGAGGGAATTTCATGGGTTAATACCAAAACTATTTACGGCATTTAAAAAACGCAGTGAATACTCATACTTTTTACGGCGTTTGAAAAAAAACGTGAATATTAATACTATTATTTTTTACGGCGTTTAATAAACGCCGTCAATAAATATAACTTTTTACGGCGTTTAAAAAACGCCGTTAATACTAATAGGTTTTACGGCGTTTAATAAACGCCGTGAATACTTGAGAGATATCAGCTTTTCGCTGGAGCATTTTGACTGAGCAAATTAGGGCGTGGGGAAAGAAAAGAAAAGAAAAGAAAAGAGGGAAAAGAAAAGAAAAAGAGGGAATTTTGCGGGTTAATACTACAACTATTTACGGCATTTAAAAAACGCCGTGAATACTCATACTTTTTACGGCGTTTGAAAAACGCCGAGAATATTAATACTATAATTTTTTACGGCATTTAATAAACGCCGTCAATAAATATAACTTTTTACAGCGTTTAAAAAACGCCGTTAATACTAATAATTTTTACGGCGTTTAATAAACGCCGTGAATACTAATGCTTTTACGACTTTTATTTTAAAAACATGGAATTTATGACATTTTTACCACTTTTTACAGCGTTTATATATAAACGCCGTAAATAAAACGCCGTAAATACCCATTTTTGTTGTAGTGAGAGAGAGAGCAAGTCACGGCCCCAAGGGGAGCCCCTAGGCCACGGCTACTGGGGTGGTAGTGATGTGATGATAGCCTTCTCTTCTATTAGGGTTGAGTGGACTTAGTGCTAGCATGCACTCATCCCCTTGTATTTATAGATAAATACTAAGGTTTCTAATTTTTGCAACTTAGTCCTCCTTAATTAACCTTTAATTAAAGAGCCCAAGTAAGTTACACAAAATTAGAAACTTACCCCTTCTCCTAACTTAAAGAACTCACTTGTGTCCTCTTGCGTGTGACCCTTTGGGTTCATCCCAACCTAGCAATGGACAGGAACATCTCGATGTCTCCCAAAATAGAAAGTTTATATTTTAAGGTTTAATTGGAACGATTCCAATTATGCCCTCATTGATAACACTTTATCAATAGGCCTACACTAGTCATGAGTGACATCTAACAACATATCATGATGTACCCTAGGTATGGGTGAATTAGCAGAACTAAAAAGAACCCTTCATGTTACTTAATCCATCATCCTCTAATGTCACTGTTAAGATAAGCAGGTATGGTTATTAAGTCAAATCCTATCTTAACATTTTGTTATATGTTCTACAAAATATAATTCTCAATAAGATGAACTCAATGAAACTCTTTCACAGTTCACCTATCACCATGGATTTCACACTGAGAATTATCTGTGAACAAACCCTGACATTCTCTCTAATCAAAGATGAAAGTGATGATTCCTTTTTGCGCACTCATTTACCTTCATACATAACCCTACTAGAGCCAATGAGTACCAATTACACCCTTATGGTTAAGGATGTACAAGATACTATCAAACTCAAGTGACTTATGCATAAGATAACTATGGTGCCTCAGGTCTAAGGATTACCATATTAATAGACGTAACATAAGAATATTATTTTGACTTAAACTCCATAAGAATATTCTTGCAGATCATGTTCAGTGTACATATTCTCTAATATGCACCGACAGATTAACTATAGTGTCACTACACCGATAGGAAAGACTACCTATCCTCCCATTGGAGCTGATTTAAATCTGTGCTACTCTTAGTGGTTAATTAAATATCCACTTTAATAAACCTATGAGCAGGAACTTCTTTAGAATAAATGTGTACGAGAAATATGAGTCTTTATATCTCAACAACTTGAGATGCATATTTCTCTTATCATTTATTCATGGACCTTATCATATATATTTAAACACATACGACAGGTTGTACCTTCAAATTAATATAATATAAAACTGATATGCCCTTTAGGATTGGTTTTAGGGCATACCTCTAACAATCTCTCACTTGCACTAAAGCCAATCAACATAGTATCTTATACTAGTCTTTGTAAGACAAGGCTTCTAATACTCACCTAAGGTGTTATGGCAATGGTGACTCTATACAAACAAACTTTGCAACTTTATCATTTTCAATAATAGTAATTAAACTAATATCCATTGCCAACTCTGATGTCCTAGTAAATGAGACCCGTGTTCTGGAAAGAAAACGCCACACTCAAGACATCTTTTCAGGCAATTTGTAAATAACATCCCTTTGTAAATTTCTTTATACATACAAGTATTCCATTCTTAAACTCCTTTAAGAATATATATGTATATATTCAGAATCACTATTCTAAATAATCAATCAATATCTGCTAACAACCATTTGTAGTATTAATGACATTGACTTAAGTACATTACCCTTAATCATATGAGTCTTCATATTTCTCAAATATCATGCTCATATGAAATCCCTCATAAAATCGAATTTTTGAGAGATTTGAATTCCTATAACGATTATAGAATTCATAATATGACGCTGGTATTTAAAGTATGAACTTTATGAAGAAAGTCAAGAATAATATTGATGACTCGAATGCTCCCACTTTCCTTTTGAAACAAAGTATTTCATGTATTAAACTTTTTAATAACATAAAATCCCTTTTGATGTTTCATAAAGATTTAGTTCTCAACTATTGTGGAAACATTGTTTTACAATAACTCTTTATTTGAGAAAACAAACTTTTGAAGTTTATTTTGAGTATTTCACATTTCCAAATAATTTCCAAACTTTATCGTTTAACACATTTAAGGTCAATTAGTTATATAAGATTCAACCAAATATTCTCAATATTTTTATTTTACTTTTACTTCATATAAATCATTTGAACACTTCAAATATCCATAGTTTTGAATCATTTGAACACTTTCAAATATTCAAATAGATATGAAGTATACAAACTAAAATTCAAGGTTTATACATCTTATGTATTATCCTTTTAATCTCCTTATAAAATAAGGTGATCGGTTTATATTAATCAAGGAATCAAAATTCATTTATTAATGTGATCCTTGAAGTTGAATCCTTATATACCTTTTCATGCATTTATTCAAAGCATTCATAAAGAGTACAGAACTTTAAATCAATTGCCAGAAATAATCTAAAATATCCAATATCATAGATTTTCTGTTTTAAATAAACAGAGTATTTAAAACCAAATAAAACCTCAATTAAGAAGTCTTAAAACAACTGGCAATTTAATAAAGTTTCTATAAACTCTAAATAAACTAATCAAGTATCAAGCTTTTATGTCAAATGCATCAACTATTGATTCATTTCCAAATAGAGAAAGCTTGACATCTACTTGATCTTCCGCTTCCTTTTGTCTTCTATATACAATCGTATTGTACAAGAAAGTACAACTAGGTATTAGATACCATAAACATAATAATACTAATTCTTAATTAGTAAAAGAACAAAGCATAAGACATACCATAAGAAGAACTGTTCTTCAAACTAGGTACTCCTTGCAATTTCTCTTCCAATGACCTGACTTACCGCACTGGAAACTCTTTTCTTTAGACCTCTCTTTCTTAATGCCTCATTTTAGCTTATCATAAGACTTCATCTTCTTTCCCTTGCCCTTAGGTGGAAGCTCCATTGATAGCCAAAACATTTCATCTGGGTTCATTTTTCAAGGTTTCCTAACACTCACTATCATTTTCATCAAATCAGTGAGGGAAGATTATGATGAATTACTTATGACTTGTAGGAATGGAATGAAGCAAGATGTCAATGCCCTTTTCAGCAGTGATTCTAAAACTTATATGATGCAATGAATGAACGTTCTGGATCATCTTGAGATAGAGCTCATTAACAGATGTCCCATTCATTATCATATAGGAGAAGAGTCCACTAACAAAATTGTTCCTTACAATTATGTTTTTGTGAACCATAAAGTTCCCTTAGATGTACCTTACATCATTATCAAGTCACTTACTATAAGTATCTTTCTTCTTCTAATATGCCCCCTTATGAAAAAAGCATTGGGACATGTGGCATTGACCACGTAGTCTATTTTATTAGCGGCTAAGACTAGGTTTCTTAAACTAGTCTTGAAAGTTTAGGACCAGTTAAACGATTTTCATTTAATTATTCTAGAGAACAGATTTAGAGGAACTATCTACAATAGAAAATAATAAATATAATTTCATATTACTAAACCATAAAAACTCTTTGGTCTTTAAGTTTTATGGTACCTCCCACTATTTTCTTCAAATCTCATACACCCTTTAATGAGACTCAGGAATTTCAACATTAAATTTCCATAGCGGGGATTGGGGTCCATCAAGAATTAGTAGTCCTCACATAATAGTTTCTTAGATACTAACCCTTAATGAGTGGATAACTCTTTATCCTAATGCTTCTCAAAGCAAGTTCCAATAGTCCTTTAGCCTCTAAAATACAGTATCCTCACATAATAGTTTCTTGGATAGTATATTTCAGCTAAGTCACACCCACCATTAACATAAGTATGGTCAATTGAATGTTGTACCCCGCACATGATAGTTTCTTGGGATTCACCATTTTTGTACCTTATGATATCCAATATATTAAATAAGAAAAGATGAATCCTTAAGATGGATATGTTCCCACATATCTGCAGCTAAACATAACCATCGAAAGAATTTTCTTATTTTATAATGGTGGGAGGCTAGGATAAGGCTCATACCTCTTCCTTACAACTTAATTTTGAAAATGAAGGGTTTTTGTAAAAGGTCTCATTTTAACATAAACATACATCACATGTATCACATATATACATCGCATACATATAATGATTTAGACCAATCTTTATTATTAGTCCTTGATTATCCTCCCATTGTCCTTCTAGAGGCTATGATGGAATCATCTCGAACATATAATAAATTAGGTCTAGGCCCTAACAAGCATATATCACATATATAAATGGGCCTTGGTATAATTATAGACTTTCAAGGTGGGTTCAAGCTTTGAGCCAAAAAGATGAACCTTAGGTCTAAAGTGTGAGTTGGTGATCGTAATTAAAACTATGTAACGATTACATAATGACTAAAAGATCTTCTCAAGTCCTTTCTTTTCCTCTCGAACAAGACTCCACCATGCATCTCGGGTCCACCACTCGCCTTCTTGAATTGAAAATTACAATTTATAAAAGAAGAAGGGGATTAAGGGAAAAAATGGGATACATTGGGATAGAGAGGGAAAGAGGCATGCAAGCCCCAATTTAATTACATCACCTTATTTAAACAACTTTTAAATAAAACCCAAAAATAAACCATACACATCACATGCGGTCAATCACATCTCATTTAATTGGTCTTTAAGTCCATAATCATCCATTCACAATTATGCAATAGTATTGCATAAAAGAAACCAACATACAGAAAAAGGCAATGATGGCAATGGCATATAATTAATTAAAGTCATATTATTATTATTATCTTATAACAATAATAAAGTTCTTTTAATCTCATTAAAAAGATCCCATCATATCTCATATGATTATACTAGTTTCTTTCCAAATATGTAAAACACATAAATGTGACAAATAGGGTTTTAAATATATATAATTTAATTTGAGAAATTATTCTCACAATTCCTACCATGCATTTATTACTTTAATATGCTTAGTAGATTAATCACTATTAACCTACAATGGTGGAATAAATAATAACTCAAAATAAAAATTCTAAGAAAGAAACAATTTCTGTTTTTCAACAAAAATTTCAGAATTCAGCTACTATTTTGGGACTAATCTTTCCTATATTATAACTAACTTTTAAAATGTGAGAATAATCTATTTCACAAGGATTTTCAGTCCTCTTTCAAATGGCATAGGTCTTGTTTCGTGATTCCAACGTTTGGTATCACTTTATAGCATTTTGTGACAGGAACTCCAATCCCGGACAGAATCTGGAATTTCTTCGCAAATAGCATTATATGGCCTAACCTAGAATGAATTTAAGTCATGGGAATACTTCAAATTCACTAGGTTTTTCAGTCCTCTTTCCAATGGCAGGGGTCTCATCACTTAATTCCATCGTTTGGTATCAATTTAAGGCATTTTACGATACAGAGTCAGAATTTCTAGATTTGACTCCTGATCACAAAATCCTTAGTACGGCTTATCTAGGTCATTCTAAGTCATGGGAACTCTTCCTAAACTTAGCTAAGACCTTATATTAATGAAGTCGATAGGTGGCATGCTCTGTAAATTAATAAAACCATTTTTCATAGATTTTACAAAACATATATAGTTATTGCCCAGAAAATACAGCAACTTTGTTTAATTTTAAAACGATTTTAAAATTAATCCAAATAATATAAAATCATGTCAAAACGATTTTAACATGTTAATATATCATTAAGCAACAGCCCTAAATCATTTTAAATAAATTAAAATGTTAATACATCACATGTATTGCTCAAACTCTCAAGAACACCAAAAAAGAGTTTTTATAAAAACAAGTTTCATGTAACCTATTTGTTCTTCAATTTTGATTTTCAAAAACATCAAGAATAATTTTTGAAAACAATATAAACGATTTATAAACATATTGAAGAACATTAGGTATGAAACCAAACAAATAACAAAGCCCATTAGGGTTTCCAAAACCCTTGGGGCCGTCCACTATAGTGAGAGAGAGAGAGAGTGAGCTAGGGTTAGGGGTAGGGGTAGGGTTTCTCAAACCTTACCTAATCCTATCATGTTAAGGTTTCCATAAACCCTAATTAGGGTTGCCTAATTTCCTAAATCCATATCATTCAAAATAGGTAAGAATCAAATCAAATAAGAGACTTTCCAAAGATTGAACAATTTCAAAATAGGAAACTAGATATTCCAAGATTTGACTTTTAGGGTTTCTAAATTCAAATCAAGAAACTTGCCTATTTTGATTTAGGGTTTCCTAAACCAAAAACTAGCCACCATCAAGTATTAAATTAGGGTTACAAAGAACCCTAATCACCATTGTTAACCATTAACAAAGCTCCATTAATAGATAAATTTAAACAACTTTTAAATTAAATAAAACAAGCATCAAGATTTAACTTTAAACACTTTAAAATTAATCAAGAAAGCAAGCAAGATATTCTAGGGTTCCAAACCCTAGTAGCCGTCATCCAAAAGGGTGTTAAACAGCATAGCCAAAATCCCCTAATAGGGTTTCCCAAACCCTAAGTTGCCAAATATGCTAGGGTTTCTAAAATCCAAGCATTGATGCATTTTAGTTTCTAAAACCATGAAATTTCCAAAAACAAGAAGTGTCCAAAACACAATAAGGTTTCCAAAAACAACAAGTTTCTAAAAACAAAAGTTTCCAAAAACGAGGAGTTTCCAAAAATAAAAAGTTTCTAAAACCAAAAGTTTCCAAAAACAAGAAAGTCATCCATTGAATCCTAGAGTTTCCAAAATCCAAGAATCAATCTTGGCCATTGATTATAGGGTTTCTAAAGCCCAAATAAAAAACCATAACATGCAAGAACCAACTAGGTTGTAAGAAACCCTAGTGGCCGTACATCAAAGGGAGAAGAGAGAGAGAGGCCGCCACATGCATTAGGGTTTCATCAAACCCTAAAATCCAAACATCATCAAGGGGATACAATCCCATGGCCGTCAACAATAGGGGCTGTCCCCATGGTGGCCAAAATCTATCTAGGGTTTCTACAAAACCCTAGTTTGCCATTTAAACCAAAAACAAGCAAGCATTCATCAAGAACACCAAGGGGCCGAATTCTACAGGGTTCAAGAACCCATAATAAATTGATTTTAATTAAATATATCCATCACTAGCCATCATCATATTCATGATCATGCTTGATTTGGCTCTGATACCACTGAAAGAATGTGCGCAGGGAGGATTCGCAGCGGAAGACAAACTATAAAACCTTTTTATAAAATAAGAATCCTTCGAACACATTCCAGCAGGATTTCGATACAAGCATAGGATCATAAATAATACAAGAATAATATTTAAACAGCTTTAAATATACTTACTTGATGATTGCCTTTGTTGAAACCTCGATTGAATCCGAGCTTCAAAGTGCATGAAGCCTCCAAGGTATCCACACGAACCCAAGACCCTTTAAGCTTCCCGCACTTGTTCAACACTTGAATCAATGCAAGATGGAGAGAGAAAGAGAGCAAGTCACGGCCCCAAGGGGAGCCCCTAGGTCACGGCCACTAGGGCGGTAGTGATGTGATGATAGCCTTCTCTTCTATTAGGGTTGAGTGGACTTAGTGCTAGCATGCACTCATCCCCTTGTATTTATAGATAAATACTAAGGTTTCTAATTTTTGCAACTTAGTCCTCCTTAATTAACCTTTAATTAAAGAGCCCAAGTAAGTTACACAAAATTAGAAACTTACCCATTCTCCTAACTTAAAGAACTCACTTGTGTCCTCTTGTGTGTGACCCTTTGGGTTCATCCCAACCTAGCAGTGGACAGGAACATCTCAATGTCTCGCAAAATAGAAGGTTTCTATTTTAAGGTTCAATTGGAACGATTCCAATTATGCCCTCATTGATGACACTTTATCAATAGGCCTACACTAGTCATGAGTGACATCTAACAACATATCATGATGTACCCTAGGTATGGGTGAATTAGCAAAACTAAAAAGAACCCTTCACGTTACTTAATCCCTCATCCTCTAATGTCACTATTAAGATAATCAGGCATGGTTATTAAGTCAAACCCTATCTTAACAATTTGTTATATATTCTATAAAATATAATTCTCAATAAGATAAACTCAATGAAACTCTTTCACAGTTCACCTATCACCATGGCCATGTATTTCACACTGAGAATTATCTTTGTGAACGAACCCTGACATTCTCTCTCATCAAAGATGAAAGTGATGATTCCTTCTTGCGCACTCATTTACATTCATACATAACCCTACTAGAGCCAATGAGTACCGATTACACCCTTATGGTTAAGGATGTACAAGATACTATCAAACTCAAGTGACCTAAGCATAAGATAACTATAGTGCCTCAGATCTAAGGATTACCAAATTAATGGACGTAACATAATAATATTCTTTTGACTTAAATTTCATAAGAATATTCTTGCAGATCATGTTCAGTGTACATATTCTCTAATATGCACCCGCAAATTAACTATAGTGTCACTACACCGATAGGAAAGACTACCTATCCTCCCATTAGAGCTAGTTTAAATCTGTGCTACTCTTAATGGTTAATTAAATATCCACTTTAATAAACCTTGAGCAGGAACTTCTTTAGAATAAATGTGTTTGAGAAATATGAGTCTCCATATTTCAACAACTTGAGATACATATTTCTCTTATTATTTATTCATGGACCTTATCATATATATTTAAATACATACGACAAGTTGTACTTTCAAATTAATATAATATGAAACTGATATGCCCTTTAGGATTGGTTTTAGAGCATACCTCTAATAAGTATATCATCAGCATAATGATAGAAATACGGCTATTGTCAATAACATTAGAGTTGATAACAGATGGGTGATACCTTAAAATATCAAATTGGAGACACGAGATGATTGTATATAAATGTTAAGGCTGTTGGCTATTACACTGTTAAAAAGTACTTATATAAATATGTTCATAAAAAGCCTGGCCGAGTAACTATTGTGATTGAAGATAATAATATTCTTGAAGGTACTTCTAGACATCCATAATAATTTTGAAAGATTGTAAGAAATTAAAATATTTCTCTTATTTTCTTTTTAATTCTTATTTTTTTCTCTTTTCTCTTTTTTTTTTTTTGGGGGGGGGGGGAGAAGAAGATGAGCATTTGATCTTCTAAATTCTTAACTTCTCATCAACAATTTGGACAAGTTGTAAAATAATACTTAGAGTGTATTATATTTCAGCTTCAGAAGAATTAGAAGCATGTTGGCGAATCTTCGAATTTGATTTACAACAAAGATATCTTGCATGTTGTCCCAAAGGGTGATCCTAGAGGGGGTGAATAGGATATAAGGCAAACTTATAACAAAAATGGAATTTAAAAATTAGTTACACAAATGCAATTTATATAACAATAAGCATAAGTAAACAAATATAAATTGCCAGAATTAAGGGATAGAGAGAACAAACATGACAATTTTAATGTGGTTTGACACCAAGCCTACATCCACATCTTAAGCACCAAGACTAAAGATTCCCCAATCCACTATGTTAATCCCTTTGACCGATAAAGATCAAATCTTTATAATACTATCCTTCTTTCGGGTCAAGATAAAAAAACATAATCTTTTTCTAAGCTCGAGATCAAAACCTTTCCGATGATCTTCCTTCTAGGTGAAGATCAACCTTCCCAAATGAGTAATTCCAACTCCTTCTTACAAGACAAAAAGGGTTATAGCTCAACCCTTTTACAGTCAAGATGCAGAGATGAAGCTTTTGAGTACAAGAGAAACTCCTCAAAGAGTAGATGTGTACAAGTGAAGCTCACACTAAGACCTCTCAAAGATTAAACTAGTTGGGTCAATAAAGAATGATGAAACTAGGGCTTGAATCACACAAAAAAGATATAAATTATGTTCGAAAATGTTTGTGTACTATCATTAATCCACTCATGACCCAAAGAATGGGTATAAATTGACTTGGGAACAAATATAATCATTGGAAGGTAGAAACTAGCTGTTACAGGATTTTTCTGTATCCACTATTCGAACGGCATGAGGACCCGTTCGAACGGATATGAGTAGCCGTTATAGTTCAAATCCTAGTCTACCATTTGAACAACCTTAGTAATTTCTCAAGTCTCGTTTAAATGGCCAAAGGTCCTAATGCGCAGCTACTGTCCCGTTCAAATGGGGACTTCACCTTGCCAAAAAATCATAGATTTAGTCTAATTAAGTTCCAAATTGTGTGCATTAAGGCAAATGACCATTCTCATTAAGATTGAGATATTCTAAGGACCATTCCAAGGGTTCAACAAAGTTCCTATAAATCCAAGGACTATCCTAGATTTATTCCCACTTGCCATCATTGTGGCAAAAATGGTCATATAAGACCAAATTACTTTCACCTTTTAAAAGACTATAGAAGGCTTCCATATGGTTATGAACCTATGAAACACTTAAGTATATAAAAAGGATTAGATCCCCTAAGGTTGTCTTGGAACAATGAAAGGTAAAGACCTTTTGGATAAGGAAATAAGATCCTTTCCATCCAAGTGATTAATGTATTTTAGTCCGAAATGACTATAAACTATGCCGCGTTCGGAATGACATTAAACTATGGAATGAACAATTGATCTTGTTTGCTTTACATACTGTCACCTCTTATTTTAACCTATAATATGTTGATCCATAGAATGAACAGTGAAAATAGCCCTATCACAACTACTTTCATTTCCATAGGAAGTGACTTTAAAACCAAGATAAATTATTAGGGTAAGGAGATCGTTTTTCCAATGATAGATATATGTCTTGAAGATGTTTTAGATGGATTTCACTTAAATTATAATGCAAAAGGAATGAATTTTATTGATAATAGAAGGGATATTACACTTACAGTGCATGCAAGAAACGATTACAACTTTTTTGAAAAAATTCTTTTTTTCTCTCTCACTAAAGCACTTTACAAAACTTTAAAGAAATTTTTGCCAAAATGAAAATCTCTCCCCTTTTCATCTACATTTCCTAACAAAATTTCAGTTCAGTTACATTTCTATTACAAGTAATCTCAGTTACATTTCTGTTACAAGTAATCTTAACACGTGACAATTAACATATATACATTAAACATTGACACGCGTCATAATGATAAAATTACATAAATATCCACAAATCCGCAAATCTGCACATTACACTAAGTCTTTGATTCTTAATATCCTTGCTTTGCACATCTATTTGTTATTCGCAAATGCATCCGTTGTTTTCGCAAACCATTTCATTGTTTCACAAGTTATTTTACTGCTTTGCAAGTCCATTTTGTTGTCCCAAAGTATACTCTAGAGGGGGGTGAATAGAGTATTGGAAATTAAAAATAATTTTACAAATGGAATTTGTGTATTTTTGAAAACTTAAAAAGTTTAACAACTAGAAAGCAAATTGAATCACAACTCAACAATTAATATAACAAGTATATGAATTTAAATGCAAGAGATAGTGTTGAAGAGATTCAAACACAACGGTTTTAGAGTGGTTCGGTCCCCGCCTACATCCACGCCTCAAGATCTCCGTCTAGAGGATTAATCCACTATCAATCTCACTTCCGGTGGAGATTAAAACCTTTACACAGCCTTCTTTCAAGGTGGAAGACTCTCACCTACAATCTTCTTCAACGGTGGAAGATTCTCACCAACAATCTTCTTTAATGGTGGAAGATTCTCACCAACGAGGCTTACACAAAACCTTAATCTCACAAAAAATATAAGTGAAGATGAATGAGCACGAATATGATTCTCAACACACTGAGAATACAACAAATAAGCTCTCAATAAACTCTCAATACAAATAGAATATAAGAGATGTGAATAACAAGAGCTTTGAAAGAACTAGAGTTGATTATTGAGAAGTTACTTGAGTAGATGAACTAGATTCACTTGAATAAGCCTTGAGGTTTTCTTCAAGCTGATTTGCACAAATGTAAGTTTAAACTAATAGCTTCTCAAATGATTAACAAAGATAGCTCAAGAGATTTTCACAAGAAAGCTTGAATAATGAATGCTCTTAACTATGATTGATTCATTACAATAAATGAGAGCAAGAGCTGTATTTATAATGCATTTGGTCTCAAATGGCCGTTGCAATTCTCTTGAATCTAATTGGTGAAGAAGGAAGCAGCAGAGAGCAATTAATGCTCAACTTATTATAAAGGGAATTAGCCGTTTTGCTTTTGCAGAAGAGTTAATCGACTAGAATAAGGGAGTTAGTCAACTACTAATCAAATATTCAAAGCATTTAAGTTTCCCGGGCACGATTAGTCGACTAAGACAAAACAGTTAGTCGACTAGAAACTTAAAATCCTTTATGAAAAACTTTTCGGGATTGATTAGTTGACTAGAATGATAGGGTTAGTTGACTAGCTTAACTGCTTTACAAAACTTTAGCTTCTGACTTGTAGTTAGTCGACTGGAAAATGGATTTAGTCAACCAGACAACAAGTTAGTCGACTAGTTTATCTATTGGTCAACTAGATTAAGAGTTCTCGAAAGTTTTAGCTACTGTAACATAGTTAGTCGATTAGACTACATGTGTTAGTCGACTAGATATATTCAAAAGCCAATTCTTTCAAGTTTCTTAAATCTAAATCAACTTTAACATATAAAATAGTTAACTAAGTGTTCAAAAACATTTTTGACTTAGTTCAAAATATTTTACAAGATTCCAAGGATATGTATGCTAATGCAATATGAGTAAACTGTTTTGTCTTTGAGCTATACAAGGTTAAATAATTTGAGATGCCTTACACAAGCTTTCCTAGTACAATGGAGATACAACTTGGCTTTAATTTGATCTTCATAATCTTGTCTTCAAGTTGATCCTCATAGATTGATCTTTATGAGCTTTTGATTGAACATTTGCGTATTGAGGTGCTTAAGATATGTTGATGAGCTCCAACAAGATATGTCTTTGATTCTAAGGAGACACAGCACTTAACTATTTGTAAATGATTAAAGTAATGTTTGTTAATCATCAAAATGTGGTCAACGGAATTGACCTTAAGGCTAACACTTTTCACTGCACATTCACTCACTGCCTTATATATTCACTGCTTGATTTATCTTGATTTACTGAATGTTTGATTCATTGGTTGCATCAATTCTGACGGTTTGTCCAAAGCATAATCCCAATTCATCAAAATAATTATTCATATAACACATATTCTTGTTGTACATGATAAGAATTGACATCCTTGGTATTTAAGATTGGTAGTTCATATGTAAATGTCTTTTATAACACCTTATCTATATTCATAATGTATACATATGCATGAATATGTGCTGACAACATTGTTTAAAATGCCACATAATGCTATGAAGTTTATCTTGTTGACTTATGTCCAAAAGTGCTCTTTAGTATGATTTTTGCAAGAGCTCGATCAATCGTAATTTAGTCTTGGAACGATAGAGAAAAGCATTTCAAGTGATTGGCGTACCACTTTGATCGATTGACAGGTGCTCTCTTTTAAGCTGTGGCTACTGACTTGACCTCGAGCGATTGACCGTTTGTATATCGATTGATCGAAAAAGTTAAAATAAGATAAACAGGGTTATTATTTGGCGGCCTTTCATTCCCTCTCATTTCCTTTTTCTTCGTTCTCGCTCACAAACCCTAACCCGCCCTTGACAAACCTGTAACCACTCTATACCCTTCACCTCCTGTCATATCCTCAACCCTTGGTCACCATATCCACGAAGCCCTAACACTATGACACCAAAAATTAATCCCAGCAAGTGCACTATGACTCCTAACCTAACACTCGTACCGACCCTTCCGGATAGGTCGACACCTGTCAAGATGGAGGTACAACCTATCCTGCTCATTCATATTTCCTCACGAGTGACAACAAATATAAATATAACAATATGAAATTCCATGTGCATACATGATGTCCTAAACTTCTTATACATAAATAATAAATCAAAACATAATAATGCCAACATCCCTGGCAAGTAGGCTACTATGCAACAAACAACAACAAATCTCAACATTCAAATAAATATAATACATATTTCATAAAAATGCGAATACTAATGCAGGAACTACCATGAAGCTATCTAACAACCCTCGAGCAGAGGATTGTGCCAAGCCAAGCATGCAACCTCAAGTCAACCTGCAATCTGCTGCGTAAAAAGCAGGGGTGAGCCTTGAATCGCTCAATAGGAATAATGTAACCTCTACTAATAATAATAATACAATGATACATGAAATAGTTTCAATAAACGGTGTTTCCAAAGCTTTCATAATAATTATAAAAGATTCCATATAAAGTAGTTATAAATCTATGTGGACTTTCAATGAAAAACAATACCCAAGTACTTCCATATATCAATAACTATCTCAAATACCTCATCACATCATACCAATAGCACATGCTTTACATATCATACATGTCATTCGCATGTCTATCAAAACTAGGCTCGCGAACGTATTACAGGTTACTAGTTTCTGGCTAACAAGCCACCAGTACCAGCATAACCGAACTGACCACTACGGGTTCCTTCCTCTTGAGGATTCCGACTAATTACCTTACACGGTCAATAGTCAAGCCACTACGGGGCTATTCCTTTGGATTCGCACTTAGGCTCCACCCAGGACCGTGGACTCTTATATAATCCTCCCTGTAATACAAACCGAGCCTAAACCATATCCAAAGTACCGTTTCATAAATCGTTCATAAAGTGTATACATTTTCAAATCCCAAAACAATTTCAGGGTTTACAACTCATTTGTAATTCATCATATTCATTCAAAATCTCAAAATCCTTTTCTAACTATAAGTATATTTGCCGAATCACTCGTGATTCCATTTACTCAAATTCGTAAAACAGTTCAGAAAAATGAGGCATACGAGCATAAAACCATTACTTGTCATATTTTTGTAAACAATGCCGCAATATGCCCCTTTTGAGTTTCCAAAATCATTGTCCTTTCCAAAAGAGTCGGGAAAGGCTCAAGTGTAAAGCTAACCGCTTTCTTTATCCATAAAACCTTTTAGAAAGTAGGGCATACGCAAATATTGACAATACATATATCATTTCATAAAAGAGTTAAGTAATATGTTCAATAATCTTATTCATAAAACTGATGATAGAAAGTGCTCAATTCCCACCTTATAAACAATACGTCATTCATAAAGCATCTCCACAAAAATCCTTTGATACAATTGTGAACCATCGGGGAAATTCGATGCAATCTACATTAGCGGAATTGGATTTTTGAAAAAGAAAAGCAGTCGCTACCTTATTTTTAAGAAATAAAGAAACCATAAAAATATGTTTTATTTTAATCAACATAAAACAACTCCTTATTTTTGGAAAGACAGGATCAGTGAATAAAGATGGATTCGGGACTAGGTTATGATGTGGGAAAATTCCAAGAAACATCTTGTAGGCACCCACTTCACCCTAATTGGGGTCTCTTAATTTACTTGGGCTATTTAAAATCTCATACACATACAATTCCTAGCTAGCTAAAACAAATAGTAAAAAGAAAATAAACGAAATCCTAAAAGCCTACGACACTTAGTATCCTAAGGCGGACTTGAGTTCTATTATAGCCTACGTATCTTACTAGTTTCCTAGTAAGCTTCAAAGTTCACGTAGTTCAAACTTACATAGGACTCGTTCTATTGTAGGGAACTATATTCATGCAAATCTTTATCTAAAGGCTTATCTTTCAATAATCCAACTCATTTAAAAATTTATTCTAGAGAGACTTTGTTTTGTAAAAGAATTCTTTATTTCAAAAGATAACTTTAATTTAAAAATATGATTTTAATCCAAAAAACATTTGATTTTGGAAATAACTCTTTCAAAGAGTTCAATTTGATAAATAAATTTTTAAAAAAAACCAACCCTTTTTCAAAGAGTTTGATTTTGATAAAAGTTACTCTTTCAAAGAGTTCAATTTTAATAAAATCACTAAAAACATAATTTTATTTTCATAAAAACACTAGAAACCAAATCTTATTTGAAAACAATTTATATTTGAAAAATAAGTCTCTCAATAATAGAACTCTAATTGAATTAAAGGAATTGCATAATTGTAATTCTTATAATAAAAGACTCCTATGGAGGTAGGAAACCTCTCTTAACCTAGGGTTTCTAAACTAAACTTAATCCTACTTGTCTCTAGAGGCTATTCCAACTTAAAACTAGGGTTAAAGTGAACCTAAGCATGCTCCTTAGTTAATGAACAATTCTGGACAGCACAATGAAAACATGAAAATTAAATATGCTAATGCATGCAAAAAATTAATAAAACTCTACCCTAATGCTTTCTAAGGGACCTAGAGTGCAATGTCTATGTTAAAATGACCTAAAAGTGTATTTAAAGCATGTTTTTAAGCTATTTAACATTCTGAACATAATGTTAAATATTCCTAAACTCATGTTTTAAATACTAAACATCCTAAAAATCATTAAAAAAAAAAAAAAAAAAAAAAAAAAAAAAAAAAAAAAAAAAAACCTAACCAATGCATTAATATATGTTAATATGCAAAATTATGAAGGAAAATATGCAAAAAGTAACCTCAAGGGTCACAAAATTTAGCTACAATGCAAGCTATCTATTATACTTATCAATATGCATATATTTAAGAAAATAAAGTAAACATGAAATAATAAACACAAGGGAAGAGACTCACCTCATGCAAAGCTCCCTTGTCCACAAGTTTATATCCACCAAAGTGCAAGAAAATAAAACACAAGAGAAATGACTCACCTCATGCAAATCACTCTCATTCACAATTGTATATCAACCAAGCAATTCAATTATCTCATGCTAACAATATTATTCTAATCATAAGCATATATCAAAACCCTAAATTCCTATATCATGCTTCTAGACTAGAAAACAAAGTAAATACTAACATGTATGCTACTAACATGCATGCTAAAACAAAAAATAAAACCTATCCATATCATGCTAGAATAAACCTTAATCATGCATACTATTCAAGACATTAAATAAGAAATCATATCATACTTTCTAACATACTATCATGCACTCACCTGAAATCACATGCTTATATTAACATGAAATAATACTAGCATGTATACTAATCACAAACAATAATAAATCCTATCATGCATTACCATGCAAATCCTAATATGCATTCTATTATGCTAACCCTAATTCTATCATGCAAACCCTAATCCTAACCATGCTTTAGAAATTAAGAAGAATAATAAAACACCTAGTCATGCTACTAGAATAAATCATGCTTGTACTTAACTAAAAAGAAAGGTAGAAGAATGATGAACTAGAAAATAACAAAAGAAAACCGTAGTATGCTTCTAAGGAATTAAAATAATTAAAAAGGGAAGAGAGAAGGGAGAGAAAACTTACTTTAGTGTTGCTGTAACTCTCCCTTTAGCCTCCTCAAGTAATCCTCTAGAAGTTCTCAGCAACTCATTTCACTAAAACCCTAAACTAATGGTCCTATTTATAGACTTTTTGGCTCAAGCATGGACGGTTGAGATTAGATTTTAATCCTAATAATCCTTGGGCTCACATTGAGTCTCCCAAGGGTCACAGTAATATGATTTTATAAAATAAAATAAAAAAACTAGAAAAAAATCGGATTAGAAGTCGATAGAGTCCATATAAAATCAAAAACTCGGAGTTTTAAGCAAAACTGGGCTGGCTATCGTCCAAGCCTAGGACGATAGGCCGTCCAGCCTTGGTGGGTATTTCGAATCCACTTAACTCGCATCAATTGCATTAATTAGGTAGAATTAGGGTTTGTAAAGATCTATGGTATGTGATGAATTAAACTACAAGAATAAAACATTAAGCATATCATGCATCTATGAATTAAGCAAGAATCATCCTTTTAAGGCATGGATTGTCAAACAAGTATGCACAATCCATCCAAGTAGGGCATGAACAATCTAGCTTCACATATACATGTTCGATAAGAACCATTGTTTAACAAATATAATTGCAATCACAGAAAACATTAATTATATTGATAGATAAGAACATTAAACTTCTAATAGCATAAAATCAAAACCTTAAAGTTATACAATCACCATAGAAATTAAATAAAAACCCCAACCCAAACATTGTTAATACAATTAACTAAAAAAAAGCTTTATCTATTACCCAAGAAGAAGATTATTTGCCCATAGTTGGAGTAAAATCGCCAAAAGCCTTCATTCTTTCCATATGCACTAAACCCTAGGTAAGAGAAGAGAGAAACTAGGGAGAGAAGAGAGAAAAATCTAAACTAAAAGCCAACCCCCATTACATTTGAAAAAATATGCTTAAATAAGCTTAGGAAACCCTACAAATTACAAATCCCCTCCAAAACCAATCACAAAAGTTGCTTAAAAACCAAGTTTCCAAAAAATAGAAACTTTCTCGAGCCACCCCTATCAATAGCCTATCAATGCCTATCGATAGGGTCATGTTCCAAGTCACAAATTCTGTAGAAAAATGCATCTGAGGACTGCCCTATCGATAGTAATCCTATTGATAGACATACTTCCAAATTGAATTTTTCCATGAGAATCACATATTCAAAAACTAGACTTCTTAAGCTTTCCGAGCATATAAAGATCATCAAAATCAGAGTTCGGATGAGGGAGATAAAAGCGTTTGAAATAAGAAGTTTTCGTCGGTAAAAAACTGTACAGCTCCAAATGCCTCCAAATGTATTCCAAATGTGTTCTAAAGGTATTTAAACATTGATTTGACTTTGAAAAATCCTTTAAGCTTGCACGAACTTCAAGGGATGAATTTTAGGCTATTTATTATGCACGAATAAACTGAAATACCTACACAAACACATAAAACAATAGTAACACAAATATAAACTAAAAAGACATAAATACTAAACATAAATGCTAAAATGGGATTGCAAAACACATAGAAAAGAGACAAGATTGTGGTGCAATCACGGGTGGAGGAGAATATAATCACCAACCAACCTGCCTTTGGCGAGTAGCTAATCCTGCCACTCGCCTACCTTAATAACCGGCGGATTGGTTGAATATATGGCGGGTTTCAACCGGCGGGTTGGGTGGATTGAGTGGGTGAAGCATTACTAATTTTATTTTATAAACACCTAAAGTTCCTAAAACCTTTTTAACAAGCAAAAACACCTCAAATTCGTATCTAACAATGCAATATTATCTTTTTTAGTAATTAAACTATAATCCAAACAATTTTTCCAACACTAATAAACTAAAGTGCCAAAATAAATTATCCTACAACAATAAAGGCTACTAATTACTAGATACATAATAATAAAGGTTCTTTGTTATTAAAAAATCTTACAAACTAATATATGGTTTCACATTCAAGATTGAAAGCATATCCAATACTCAGCTTGCAAGCATATCCAATTAAGAAAAAATATAAGGTAGTAACGATTTTTTTTTTATATAAATATATTATTTATTTATATATAATTAGTTTGCGGGTGGGGTCGGGTTTAGGGCAGGTTATCACCTCTATATCCGCCAACCGAACCAACCCACCAAAAATTTATCAAATCAACCAAACCCAACCCGCCTAACCATTGTAACCATGGGTTGCGGGTTTTTGAACACCCCTAATGCTATTTCACCACATTTTTCCAATCACCTCACATGGACTAACGGTCTTTAAGATTTAAATAAAAAAATGAAAATATTACATTTATTGGTGTGAACCACACATCAAATGCCAACTAATAAGGTGGGTGAAGTAGCATTTTCCTTATTTTTTTTTCCTTTTTATTTATTATGGATCTCATCTACTTCTCCCCCTCTCTCTTCTTAATTATATTTTATTTTTATTTAAAAAATTGGTTACACTTTACTTTTTACTTTTTTGTGGTATTTTAAAAATTTTTAGTTTTTGAATAATACATCAGAATTAATTTTCTCCAATCTATTTAATAGTTTTAATCATATTTATTTATTAAAATATATATAATATTCTAACCATACAAATATAATTAAGATCAAACGATCAAAATCATCTAATTAAAATACTTTTTATACAATTCTAATTTATTAGATAAAACATTAGTGATAAGTTCCGCTCCCGCGCATTGCGCGGGTTTTCGCTCGTGTATATATATATATATAGACTAGTTGCTTGGATTTTGATCTATGTTTAATTTTTTTTTTTTTTTTGGGTTTATGTTATGATGTTTTCAATTAGTTTGGATTTTGGGTGTTAGGTTTTGATTTGTATTTTGGTGTTATGTTTTGATTTGAATTTTGAATTTTTAGTTTTGTGGCAATATTGATATGAACTAGAAAGTTTCAAGATAATTTATTACTTGAAGGCAAATTTGGTTTGATTTGGGGAAAATTTTAATATTTTGTATATGTAATGAAATTTGATTTTTTTTTTGACCTCTTGGTTTTCCAATATATAAATACATAAATACTAGTACAAATCCCGGCGATGCCTGGGTATAAAAATAATAATAGAACATTGAGAAATTTGTCAAAAAAATAAATAAATATTTAACAAAACGTTTGATTAATTTTAATTTTAACATTATTTAATAAAATATTTTTTAAACATCGGGCAATGCCCGCCTGTGAAAATAATAATGGAAATTGAAAAATATAAATATTTAGCAAAAAGTTTGATCAATTTTAATTTTAACATTATTGAACAAAATATTTTTTTCTAATGTTGTTCAATTCTATACAAAAAGTAATGCAAGAATATACTTTTCGTCGCTATGAATTATTTTTATTTTTTTAAAATTAAATAACATTACTATTTTTTAAATAGAAATTTGAAATTTGAAATTAAAATTGGTGTAAGAAGAAAAATATAAAAATTGGATAAAAAGAAAAACTTGAGATATGTGTATTTTTTAAATAGTGTCAGACCTTTTAATGAAGAGAGAGGATTTGAATCTTTAATAGGAAAAAAAAAAAGAGAAAAATTGAGAGCTTGCCAACTAAGCCCATTAAGGGAGGGCTTGGTATATATATATATATATATATATATATAGAGGCCGGTTACAGTGAGCGACTTGCTCAAAGAGCGACCTCACCAATCTCCACATGAAGTGCATCAAACGGCACTTTTTTAGCGTACGAAAAGAAATCCCCGACAGCCTTCTGCGCTTTGTCAGCTACGAGCGTGGTGTGGCTAAGCTAATAATCCAACCGCTGCTCTTAGTTAGTGGCTGGCACTTCACGTAATAAAGAACCAACAGGGGTTGTGGCTAGCCCCATTTTTTTATATAATCAAATTTTAAACCAATTTGATGCCAACACCTGTCACATTTCACTTTTTAAAATAGATAAATATAAGAACCCACCACCAGCCGCATTCTTTCAACCAGTGGTTGGCCCAACCACAATCCTTCAACTAGTGGCTGCCCCCTTTTTTTTTAAATAAATTTTTTTTAATCAATTTTTTTTTTAATTTTCCACCACGTGTCATTTCACTAGACAACTCACTTATATATGCCCAATTTGGAACCAACCGCATTCTTTCAACCAGTGGCTAGCCTTTTTTTTTTTTTAAATCAATTTTTTTTAATTTTCCACCACGTGTCATTTCACTAGACAACCCGCTTATATATGCCCAATTTGGAACTAGCTGCATTCCTTCAACCAGTGACTGGCCCAACCACAAATCCTTCAACCAGTGGCTGACCCTTTTTTTTTTTTTTAAATCAATTTTTTTAATTTTCCACCACGTGTCATTTCACTAAACAACCCTAAACACTAAACCCTAAATCCTAAACCCTAAACCAAAAAATCTAAACCCTAAACCCTAAACCAAAAAATCTAAACCCTAAACCCTCCCTAAAATCTAAACCCTAAACCCTAAACCCTAAAATCTAAATCCTAAACCCTAAAATCTAAACCATAAACCCTAAACCCTAAAATCTAAACACTAAACCCTAAACCCTAAAATCTAAACCTTAAACCCTAAACCTCATGGATTTGGAATGTTAAATATTATTTCGATCCAGATGCAGTATAATCAATACGTGTTTGTTAAAGTTTGTGGGCCATAGTTCAAAATAAATTATTTTAAGGTCATATATTTTATTACTACTTATCAATTTCATTTTCACAATAAATCACAGTGATCAAACGGTTGATTTATGAAAAGCTGCCCATGGAAAAATGACGATATTATGAAGAACAAATTAAATGTAATAATTTTTCATAGTGACATTGGTTAGAAACCAACCGTTGGATCATTGAGATTTTTGGTGAACATGAAATTGACAAGCAATTCATCTAATCTAACGGTCAGTTTTTCAAAATATGCACTACATTTGGCCATATTAAGGATACCTTTTGAAGCTTTTCGTAAGGTATAACTTATAATAGCATTCCTATATATATAAAATTTTAAAAAAGTCATGGGGGGACATGCCATTCCAATTTGGTTCCGGCACTGATAATCATGGAATTTAGCTACTCATGTAATTGTAATTAAACATATTTAAAGAAAAATAAACTGAAGAAATTAGATAACTAAATTATATTAAAACTGAAATTAAATTAACTAAGTATTATAAGCTACTTGAAAGAAAAAATGAAATACAAGAAAGAAGAGAGGAAATGAAGACTAAAGCTAAGCTAAGCTTCTTGGAATGAATCCTGAAGATGTCCTTCATGGTGAGAAAAAAATGCTGGTTTAAAAAAATGATTAAAAAAAAAAAAGAAGGGCCAGCCACTGGTTGAAGGATTGTGGTTAGGTCAGCCACTGGTTGAAGGAATGCGGTTGGTTTCAAATTGGACATATATAAGCGGGTTGTCTAGTGAAATGACACGTGGTGGAAAATTAAAAAAATTGATTTTTTTTTTTAAAAAGGCCAGCCACTGGTTGAAGGAATGTGGCTGGTGATGGGTTCTTGTATTTATCTATTCTAAAAGGTGAAATGTGATAGGTGTTGGCATCAAATTGGTTTAAAATTTGATTATATAAAAAAATGGGGCCAGCCACAACCCCTGTTGGTTCTTTATTACGTGAAGTGTCAGCCACTGACTAAAAGCAGCGATTGGGTTATTAGCTTAGCCACACCACGCGCGTAGCTGACAAAGTGCAGAAGGCTGTCGGGGATTGCTTTTCGTACGCTAAAAAAGGGCCGTTTGATGCACTTCATGTGGGGATTGGTGAGGTCGCTCTTTGAGCGAGTCGCTCACTGTAACCGGCCTATATATATATATATATATATATTTTTCTTTTTTTCTTTTTTTCTTTTTTTTTTCTTGAATCTTAATGGTGTTTTGATATAATTATTAGGCAATTACAGCATGAGTATTGGTTGGGTGCAGTGATAAATTTGCCTAGAAGATTGCTGGTATCAACAAGCTCTGAATAAGAAGATTACTTCTCACTATGGTATCCTTTGACTACTCATCCTTAAATTTGTGATAGTCTCTCTCTTTGATTAATTAAGATGGATTTTACCTTTAAAAAGAATTCTTTATTTGAGATATTTGATGATTTGCGTTAATAATGGCGACTTTGTGGAGTCTGTGTATCAAAATATTTTGAAGGTGTCTCTATTTGCCCTTGGTGAACAGAGCTCAAACCTCTAGAAAAATTGGTGAAGGGAGGCCAAGGAGAGAAAGTGATGATTCTATGTGAGAGGGAGAATCCTTGGCTACAAGTGGTCAAAGTCAACCCAGAACCCAAGCATCTCTCCAAATTGAAGGTGCGAACATGAAGGAGGAGGTCGCGTGATACTATGGTTAGTGCACGGCGTACATCTACAAGGTCCTGGTCAAGAAGAAAAGGTCACACTGTACACTATCGTTGCATTTAAGGGAAGGTTACTAGGCCTTATTGCCTCCCAAATCCATGGGAGCTAGGGTTTAGGGTTTTTATGTACCCGAGCAACATAAGAGCCTGTTTGGCATTCCAGGAATTTGGGCCAAAGTCAACTTCAATAAATAGTTCCTGACAAAACTAATTTTAATATGAATTGGTTAAGTTTATAAGTAGTTTGTCATAAACTAAACTGATTTTTTCCTTTTATACCTACAAACCTTTTTTTTATTTCAAAAATCTAACCACAAATCCCCAATTCCCAACAAATAAAAAATTTTCTGATTTCAAAATAATATTATAAATCTGGTTGTTTCCTTCTCGGTTGTGTCTCATCAATCATCAACTTTCTTCTTCTTCTTCTTCATGAAGCTATTTGTTTAGTTTTAAAATTCAATAAAGTTTCATAAAATTAACCTATATAGGTCATGGGGGTTTTGATTAATTTACTCTAAATAATTTTAAGGGGAAATTGGTGAGAGGTCCTACTTAAGAAAAGTTTAATGCAAAAAGTCATCCTAATAGTTTTTTTTCCTTCACAAAGTCCTATTTAATAATTGTTTCATGCGAAAATTCTAATCTTTTAAAAATATTTTTCAAAATGGCAGAACTACCTCGGCACAGTGAAAACATCTCAACACAGTGAAAACGCACAACACAAGGAAAACACCAACATAGTGAAAATATCCCAACGCAGTGAAAACGCCCAACATAGTAAAAACGCACAAGACAGGAAAAACACCCAACACAATGAAAACGTCTAACACAGTGAAAACACTCAAACTTAGTGAAAATACCTCAAGACAGTGAAAACACTCACTTTTTCATTTTTGTATTTTATTTCTTTTTTTCACTGTCATTCTCTCTCTCTCTCTCTCACAGTGAAAATACAGTTTTGTTTCAACACAATGAGAAAAAGAAGAAGAAAGAACTTATTTTATCAAATTCGAATTGATTTTGCAGATTGTTGTGATGCTCACTGGTGTTGGTCACTTGGTTGGACAGTGTTGAGACAAAAGAGATGAGAGAAAGAGTGAGTTACAGAAGGCATGGACGATCGGGGATCGACAAGTGTCGGTTAGCAACAGTCAGGCGTCGGTATTATCGAAAGCAAAAAAATGTTGAAACTAATCACCATCGGATTAATCAACTAGATCATGTTGTTGATCTCGTCGGAGCTACAGTAGTTGTGTGTTAAAACTGCAGTACAACTAGAGATGCTTCAACCTTATCTTTGATGAGTTTGGATTTGCCTGCGCGCAATAGTTACGTGCATGAGCAAGAGGTTTTGAAGAAGATCTCAAGAATGAGTTGCTATGTTTAAAACGAGCTGCTGCAGTACGCCGCTTGTGGACACCCCATTTTTACCAATTATTTCTACCATATACTTATATAAATTGATCAACTCGAAGAGTGGATTATTTGGTGAAGAATTGGCCTTATAAAGACCAAACTACCTAAATTGCCCTTTTCTGAGGAAAAGGACAATTCATTATTTCATGTGTACATTTGGATTGGAATCAACCCATTTGTATTGCATTTGACTTTTGAGGTGTTTTAGAACATCCCTGTAAATTTTCATTGCATTCTGATGAGAGCTCGATAGGTAATTAGGGTTTTTGCGACTTGAAGGGTATTTTTGTCCTTTTTCTCGTATAATTTCCGAATGACCTCCGAATTCGAAACGAATTGTCTCATGAGGTTTATATGGATGTGGGGAGTGTTTTTGAAGTGTCAATTGAGCCTTTGAATGGTTGGGATAGATTCGCCCAAAATCGATCTCACGGGTAAGAATGAGCTGAATTAGGGTTTTGTTCAAATCGACCGTGAATTGGTCATTTTCACCAAAATGAAAGATTTTCAAAACATGTTTTCAAGTACCAATTTCATATTAAAACCATGTTTTTAGAAGTGGTGCAAGCCTAATTGATCAATTTTACAAAACAAAGAATGGTCATATGACCAATTTTGGCATAACCGGGTCGATTGGCTAGCTTTTTACCAAAACCCTTGACCATGGTCAAGTATTTTTAACCCAAAAACATTCTAAAAATATGAAGGATCAAAACACGGTTGTTTTGAGCCCTGAACCATCGAATTTGAATCAGATTTGACCAAAATATGGCCAAAATATGAAAACCCTTGAATTTGGGGAAGAAAATATGGGAGGTCAGCTTGGTGACCGTCCTAGCTAGGACGCCCAACCGTCCAGCCAGGAGGGCCAACCGTCCAGCCCTTGGACGGTCACCAGCATGCTCGATCAGATTTTGCAAATTCGGAATGTTTGAAACTTTCCCACTTGTTTTGGCCGATTTAGTTCGTTTTTTTGGAATAAATTCGAACTTGGTTCAGCTTGCAAACCCTAGAAAGATTAATTCTAAGCCCTAGGATAGATTTTGGTGCATTAAATCCTAACCATTCAAGGTTTTAGACCCTAGCTCTATATATGCTTCATTATAGAGTTAGAGAAGAAAGGAGGAAAACAGAGGGAGAATTCTAGGGTTTTGAGATGGAGGCTACAGATCTGGTTCTCCATTGTTACACCATTGCAGGGGTAAGAACTCAAGGCTAGGAGCTTTGAGAAAGGTAGCCAAGAAGGAGATCGAAGGGTAAATGCTTAACCATGGTCTTGTTCTTTGATTTTTTATATAAATCCTTCTTTTTTCTCCATTCTCATGTATTCAAGATGTATAATATTTTTTTTTTTAGTTGCTTGCATATGTTAGAATAATATTAGTTATTACATGATATATGATTTAATATATATGCATGATTAGGGTTAGCTTTGTTATGATTTTGTATGAGTATGTATGGTTAGGGTTAACTTAGTTATGATTTTATGTGAGTTAATGTGTTTAGGTTATTTATTTATTATGAGCATGTATGTTTAGAATAGTTATTTGTATGATGTTATATGAGTATTTATAGTTATGATATTTTTATGTTGATTTTATGTGATTAGGGTTAATGTGTATGATTAGTGTAGCTTAGTTATGATTTTATGTTAGAATGCATGCTTAGGGTTGTTTAGCTTAGTTATTATTTTATGTGAATATGCATGTTAGGGTTAGTTTTCTTGATATTTTATGTTTAGCAAGCATGTTAGGATATTTTCCATCATGATTTTATGTGATTAGATGTGTTTAGGATTAGTTTTGTTATGATTTTATGTTAGTAATCATGTTTAGGATGAGTTTTTTTCATTATTTTATGTGTAAGCATGTTTAGAATAAATGTTGATATGTTCATATTGTTATTTGAATCTCTTAATGTTTGATTGATGGTATTAATGATGATATGAATGTGTTAATATATTGTTCTTGATATGTGATGAGTCGTGAGTCAAATTTTTTTATGCTTTTTATGATTATTTGAACACTTGATATCGATTGAATGGATTGAATATATGAATTTTGCACGAGGGAGCGTGCGAAGGTAAGATCCTCCTCTTGTGTTTAAATGAATTATAAAAGCATTTTTTTGTTGATTTTAATGTTGTTTTATGTGATAATCTAGTCAAGCATGTTAGTTTAAATTTGAATATTATATTAGTATGCATATTAGGGTGTTTATTCATTATTAACCCTGGATTAAGAATGATTTTTAGGCCATTAAAAGTGTGTATTCAAATCTGTCCAGATTTGAATATATACTTTAAAATGGTTTAATTATCATTTTTAAGCCATGTTTTGCATGATGTTTGTAGTTTATCTTGTCTATTCATGTAGAAAGCATGCTAGGTCATCTTCACAATTTTTTATTCTTATTTTCATGGTTTTTAGGGTGGTTTAAGGTTAATATTCAAATCTGTCCGAGTTTGTTTATGTCCTTAAATCGCTTCTAAAAATTATTTTAGGGCTAAATCTAACTTAGAAATATGTTTAGGATCACATAGTTTGATTAGTATGCATTTAGGAACATTTTCATGCATGATTAGAATTGATTTTGTGAATGTTTGATTAATTTAGTTAAATTACAGCATGCATTTGCATTAGTATGTTAGGTTTTTAGATAAAATTTAGGGCTAGTTAGGGACCCTAGGTTTAGGAAGGTCACTTGACCTTCCCTAAGACTGTCCTTTGTTGTAAAGACCATTATCTGATTTGTGTATTTTATTTGATTTAAGAGTCTATCTTCGATGGATTTTCTAAAAAGATTTTAATGTAATTTTTACAAAATGAATATGATTTTTTATGAATGATTTGATTATTAAATGATTTTCAAAAAGATTTGAAATGTTTTAAAGATTTTTACTTTGGAATGAAATTCCTCTCAATATGATTTGTTTTCTTGAAATATCTTTGAAAAAGATTTTCAATTGGAATTTAATTCTAAAGATAAGAATTGTTTAGAATATTTGGATTTTAAGAAAGTCTTTTAATTTGAAATGATTTTGAATAAATGATTTTAAACAAACAAAAACTCTCGAAGTTAGAGTCTTGAATTAGGTTGAATACCTTTGATGATGTGATCGATTACAATAGGAGAGTCCTAGGGTAGTCGAACTACGTGGACTTTGATACTTGCTAGGTGATACTAGTAAGTTACGTAGGCGCTAATAGGGCTCAAGTCCGCCCTAGGATGCCCGTAGGGTATTCTAGGTTTTTAGGGTTTGTTTGTATATATTTTCTTATTATTAATATGACTAATATAGATAATGCATTTATATCATTATTTTTTTGGTTGATTAGATTATTTAGGATTGTTTGCATTAAGGATTTAAATAGCCCAAATAAAATAGAAGTCCTTTAATTAGGGCGAGGTGGGTGCCTGCAAGTGAAAGCTTGGAACCTTCCCACGTTGTAACCTAGCCCCCGGATCCAACTCTGGTTTGTAGACTGCTTTTCCATTAGTGGAGTTTGTTTTATTGAAAATAAAATATTTTTATGGTTTCCTTATTCCTTAAAGATAAGGTGGCGACTCCTTTGTTTTGTTGTTTTCTAAACCCCCTTTAATCACATCGCCCGGTGATGATGTGCACACCTCACAAGCCCGTCAGGTGGCTGGTCCACAGAACTGGCGACTCCACTGGGGAATCGAGGGCTAAACTTCATTAATTTAATTGGGCTATTTAAATTCTTAAATTAATTAAAATCAACCACTTGCATTTGTGTGACTGCATATAATTTTAGTTATATTAGCTGCATGTCATTGTGTAATAGGACGATGTTGCCTTGCCAAACGATGGTCTAGTCCTGATCCCTGTCTCCACTCGACACTAGGGCAATCATGACGAAACCATCAACCTATTGTCAAGTACCCTTCGGGGTATATCAAAGACCAGTCAGTACTATTTGACCCACGCGGCACGCCATGTGTCACATGTGGTTAGGTATATGGATTGGTTTGCAATAGGAACCTTTATACCTACCCTTTGCATTAGTCCATGTAGACAGCCTGTAAGACACTCTATCCCACAGTGCTTGCACACACCTGTTATGCTGCCGAAATTTCGACACACAATTGTACTGTTATGCTGCCGAAATTCCTTTTGGTATTTAACTGTACCATTATGCTGTCGAAATTTTCCCTTGACACATACCTACGCCGTTATGCTGCCAAATTTCTTTTAGCACATAATTGCGTCGTTATGCTGCCGAAATTGTCCCAATTTGATGTGAGCCTTGTTTGTGAATGCTAGAACCTAAGGATATAGTACCCTTGGATAAACTTTGATATTCTTAATATAGGCCCTTTATTTTAAGGATTTTGGTCCTTAGAACGAAAGGACTATTTTGAGGATGGAAGAGAATATTCTAAAGGTACACACCTTTTTCTATGATTAGGTTGTTTTGGCTTGTTTTGACTAAGACCTTCGATTCAAAAGAAAGTGTCCCAAGAATGAAGGACTGGTCATTGGAATTGCTCTTTGAGCCCTGTTTGGTCAGTCATGTTTTATTTCCCTATCGATGATTTTGATTTATTTCCTAATTTCTAAGGAAGTGCCCTTGTGAAATAGGGAAGTGAGTTGAAATTATGATAGGACGGTTTTCCCCTTTTTCTTTCTTTCTATTTGGATAGCACCTCTTTGATAGTCTGTCAATAGGTTTTGAGCATCATGGATTCTTCCCTTTTTTCTAAAAAAACTCATTTCATGGTGTAGAATTCCGGCCTGGCGTCGTGATTCTAGAGGGCGTCTTTTCAGTACCGAACCCCCAACCACACCTACAATGACTGACGGAGAATCCAGTACCACTGCTATAGTGTTGAATGCTATCATGGACCGAATTGATGCCCTGGCCCGTGAGACTGAACAGATTAATAAAATGTCCCAAGATAAACAGATCAGTACAGATCAGGATAGGAAAGCCCACTTAGAGAACCCGAAGAGTACCTCTGATCCACCTATCCCAGCCCAAGTTGATGACAGTGCCAAGGCCCAGGCAGGAGCCAAATGTAAGCCCATCAATCTGGATGGCGAGCCCAGTGGATCTAGATTCCTCTCTGGGGATCCGATTCTGTTGTCGAGTAAGGTTGAAGCCTTAGAGAAAGCCCTGAAGGGGATGCGTCGGTCTGATGACATGGTTGATGTGACATCTTTTTCACTGTTCTCCAAGGACCGTATGCCGTTCAGTTTTAAGATGCCGGAATTAGAGAAGTTTGATGGGATTGTTTGCCCTAAATCCCATTTGAAGATGTATGTGAGGGCGATGCAACCTCGTGGAGCCGATGATGAGCTGTTGGCTCAGATGTTTCATGAATCACTGAAAGGGTCAACCTCGAAGTGGTTTTTATCCTTAGATGAGACTAAGTTGAAGACATGGGAGGATGTTTGCAATGAGTTCACTAATCACTACAAGTACAACACTGAGATTGATGTGACTCGTAGGGATCTTGAGACTACTAAACAGGAACCGAGGGAGAGTTTCTCTGCCTTCATTTCCAGATGGAGGGCGAAAGCTTCACAGATGACCCACAGGCCTACAAATGATGAGCAGGTGCATATGGTACTGAAGAGTCTCTTGCCCATTTACAACAAGTATTTATTCTCGCAGTATTTTCCTAACTTCAAAGCCCTTGTTATTGCTGGTACTCAAGTTGAAGATGCTTTGGCTAGTGGGGCTCTCAAGGCCAAAGAATCTTTCAGAAACCGCCAACCACCTCTCAACCGCAAACCCAACCTTGAAGTCAATGCCATCGCTCAACCTATTCAAGCTACCCAACCAAATCGCTCATTCCAAGCTAGAGAGCCGACCCGCCAGTTCACCAATCTATACATGTCCCTAGAACGTGTCCTTGAAAAATTGAAGGCACGTAGTCTCCTTACCCCTTTGGAACCCCGGCCTCTTCCAGATCATTTGCCCAGAAATTTCAAAGAAAATGAGTATTGTCAGTTCCACCAATCTAAGGGCCATCACACTAACCAATGCATGCGCCTTCGCCATGAAATCCAAGACCTCATTGACAAGAAAGTCAGTGCCCCACCAAATCCACCAAGTCAACCAAATGTTACTAGTAACCCTCTCCCAACCCATGTTATACCACCACCAGCTCAAATCAACGCCCTGGGCCTCGACGACCCAAAAATTCGTCACCCAATCCGCCCATATGTCCCACTCAAAACTACCCTAACTGAAGCCTTCAACCAAGCTCGGTCCCAAGGCCTCATTACCCCACTCATACCCCGCTTCCATAAGCCTTTTTGCCAATACCACAACATCTTCGGGCATGACACGGAGAATTGCAGAGTTTTAGGGAAATTGGTTCAAGATTTACTTGATGATGGAGAGTTGTATCAGCCTGAAGAACCTATATAGCCTGAAGAACCCCTACAACCTGAAACTCCTGAGGAAGTGCCTAGAAGTGGGAATTCTCAACGTCAGTTGAAGGAGAGATATCTAGCGGGAGACCCGGAGGTCGGATTGTTAGGAGAATCAAGCGGCAAGTTTGATTATTATGTGCTCTATTCATCGAGAAAGATTTCTGATGAACCTATTATTCCTGTCGGATGGGTTGATTTGCCTGTAGAAGTTGAACCAGTTATTCCTACTTCACCTGAAGAGTTGGGTCAGGATATCTTACGGGAACAGTTTGAGAACAAAACCTCTGCAGTTGCTAAGGTCATCGGAGAAAACGGAGAAGTTGTCTATCATGCTACTTACCCTAGATTTCCATGGGTTGATTCCCACAAATGGCCTAGTTCTGCCTATGCATCCACTGTTCCTAGTAATTTGATTGGTATGATCGAGTGGGAGGATCTTATGAGCACACCTGAGACGATAGAGAATTTGTGAGCTAGTGATGAGGAAGTAGACCATCTGACTCGAGGCGGACGCCATTTCAAGCCAGCTCATTTGGAAGCCAGTAATCCGTTGGGGGAATTAGAGAAGGGTCAGCGATCAGATGTCATAGAAGAAGAAGAAGAAATACTGAAATAGTTGAAGAGAACACAGGCTAACATTACAATTTGGGGATTGCTCATGGCTTCACAGAAACACAGACAGACGGTGCTTCGGTTGTTGAATTAGGTGCAGGTTCCTATTGATACGTCCCCTAAGGGTTTGGTAGGTTTGGTAAATCCGGTTCATCATGGACCGTCCATCTCATTTACTGAATCTGACTTACCCGAGAGTGGGAGTAATCATCTGCAGGCTTTGTACATCACAGTAGATGTCATGGGAAAGAGAGTTTCCTCAAACTTGGTTGATAACGGGTCAGCATTGAATGTATGTCCGCTCAGTACTACTACTACATTGAGGATTGAACCATCTGAATTTTTGCCATCGGGACAAACCGTCAGGGCTTATGACAACACTCGCAGAGAAGTTGTGGGAATGGTGACTCTTCCAGTTGTTATTGGGCCAGTTGAATTCAAAATTGATTTTCAGATCCTAGATGTACCAGCCAACTTTAATTTGCTTTTGGGAAGACCGTGGATTCATTCGACTGGGGCTATGCCATCGTCACTTCACTAGAAAATCAAGTCTCCTCACCAAGGGTCAGTTGTCACTTTGAAAGGAGATATGGAAATGAACCGAAATAGTCGAGTGCCAATCTGTGAGATCAGCCAGGAATCGTCAGAAGTGTTACTTTCAGGGTTTGAGTACGTACAGGTTATTGAAAGAGAGCCCGAGCAGGCGGTTCTATGTCTTGAAGTGCATACTTATGAAGTCGATGCGATCTATCCAATTGAACCTACAACTCCACCCTTATCAAATTGGGGCTTAAAAGATTGTCCTTTCATCCATGATTGTGAGGGGATCGAGTCACTTTCATCTGATGATAACTTGTAGGTGTCTTCGGTAGAATAGGATTTCCCTGCTTTCTTGGTAGTAGTGTAGGATTTTCTTCTTTCCAATAAAAACCTCAACCTCATTTGAAGAGGTATGAGTGTCAGTTTGTTTCATCTTCTGTGTTCTGTTATTCAACTTTCAATTAATAAAAGAAATATTCATTTACTTCTCATCTCTCTTGCAGTGTCTCTTTTTTATCATCTCTGGATTTGTATGGCATGAATATAGACCCGCGAGAGGATGTTCCTCCTGAGCTCGATGAGCAACATGGAAAGGGGCACGCTCAACCTAACATGGATGAATTAATTTCAATCAATTTAGGGACGGATGAATCACCTAAAATAATTAAAATTGGATCAACACTGTCGCCGCAAGAGAGATAATCATTGGTAGAAGTTTTGAAAGAGAACATTGTAGCTTTCGCATGGTCGTACCAAGATATGCCAGGCATTGATCCCGACATTGTGCAGTACTTCATCCCCACTGATCCGAACATGAAGCCGGTCAAGCAGAAGTTGTGGAGAATGAAGCCAGAATGGGCCTTGAAGGTTAAGGATGAGGTGGTCAAGCAGATAAACGCCGGTTTTTTGCAAGTAGTAGATTACCCCGAATGGTTAGCCAACATCGTTCCAGTGCCTAAGAAGGATAGGAAAGTACGAATGTGTGTTGATTTCAGAGATCTCAATAAGGCGTGTCCTAAGGATGATTTCTCTTTGCCTCATATAGATGTATTGGTTGACAACACTGCTGGCCATGCACTCTTATCTTTTATGGATGGTTTTTCAGGTTACAACCAGATCAAAATGTCTTCTCAAGATATGGAAAAGACAGCCTTCATCACACAATGGGGGACATTTTGTTATCGGGTTATGCCTTTCGGCCTTAAGAATGCTGGCACGACATACCAAAGGATGGCTACCACACTGCTGCATGATTTGCTTCACAAAGAGGTTGAAGTATATGTGGATGACATGATTGTGAAGTCTGTGGATAGGGAAGGACATTTAGTTGCTCTGAAGAAGTTCTTTGAAAGAATCATCAAGTACAAGCTGCGTCTGAACCCTCAGAAATGTGTATTTGGAGTGGCTGCTGGAAAGCTACTTGGTTTTATGATCACACAGAGAGGGATAGAAGTAGATCCGGGGAAAATCAAAGCCATCATGGAGATGCAACCACCAAAGACAGAAAAGGAAATCCGGGGATTTTTGGGAAGAATTCAGTTTATCAGCCGTTTCATAGCTCAGTTGACGACTATCTGCGAGCCAATTTTCAAGCTGCTAAAGAAGGATGTACCGACTAAGTGGAATGAAGAATGTCAAGAGACATTTGATACCATAAGAAGGTATTTGAGCAACCCACCAATACTGGTTCCCCCGCAACAAGATGAACCGGTATTACTCTACTTAACTGTCACCGAAACCGTGATGGGAGCTATGTTAGCTCAATATCTTGAAGAATCCTTGAAAGAGAATGCCATCTACTATCTCAGCAAGAAGATGACAAACTATGAAGTGAACTATAGTGCTTTGGAAAAGACATGCGTGGCATTGGTATGGGCAACTCAAAAGCTTCGCCATTACATGATGTCTTTCCAAGTACTCTTGATTAGTCGAATGGACCCATTGAAGTATCTGCTTGAGAAGCCTGTTTTGTCCTATAAAACAGCGCGGTGGTTATTGTTATTGTCAGAATTCGACATCCAGTATGTACTGCAGAAATCAGTAAAGGGAAGAGCTATAGCAGAACACTTGGCAGAATGTGCTACTTCACAAGCAGACAATGGCAATTACCAATTCCCGGATGAAGAAATCCTTGTGATAGAGAAGAAGGTGTGGAAAGCGCATTTTGATGGAGCATTGAATAGGAAAGGATGTGGCATAGGAGTTTGTCTGGAGACACCTGAAGATGTGATGATACCTGTGGCAGTAAAACTGAAATTTAAGGCAACCAATAACATAGCTAAGTATGAGGCTTGCATTTTAGCCTTGGAATCAGCATTGGCCTTGGGAGTAGAAGAGCTCGAAGTGTATGGGGATTCAGCCCTTATCATATGCCAAACTAGAGGAGAATGGAAGACTAAGGATGAGAAGCTACTGCCGTATCACGATTATCTAGAGATACTGGTGAAAGAATTCCGTCAAATAAAATTCTTTTACCTGTCTAGGCAAAAGAACAAGTTTGCGGATGCCTTAGCCACTCTAGCATCCATGGCGGAGATCCCAATAGAAGGGGGAATAACACCAATGATCATTGAATCTAGAGAATAACCCATCTACTGTTGTGCCCTAAGGGAAGGAGAACCAAACGACGAGAAGCAATGGTATCATGATATTCAGCAGTACTTAGAAAAATGGGAGTATCCACCAAAAGCATCTTATGTTGACCGAAGAACTTTGATAAGGTTGGCTAGTCAGCTCATTTTGTGCAGTGGGAGATTGTATAAAAGGTCTTTTGACGGTGTCCATCTCTTGTGTGTAACAGAAGATGAAGCAACGCAGATTATTCAGGAAATACATGAAGGGGCTGGGGCTCTACATATGAATGGGTATATGCTTGCGAAGAAGATTTTGAGATTGGGTTACTATTGGTTGACCTTAGAAAATGATTGTGCTACACATGTTAAGAAATGTCATAAGTGCCAGGTGTTTGCAAGTGGTAAGCATCAGCCATCCATGCCACTCACTACCATGTCATCACCATAGCCATTTGCAACATGGGGCATTGATATCATCAGCAAGATCACTCCTGCGGCCTCGAATGGGCACGAGTACATATTGGTGGCCATAGATTACTTTAGCAAATGGGTAGAAGCAGCGTCGTACAAGACTTTGAATGCTAAGCAGGTTGCCAAGTTCATACGCTGCAACATCATCTACCGATATGGAGTGCCACATGAGTCTATTTCAGACAATGGGCAACATTTCAAAAAAAGAGACTTAGGAGCTTCTTAAGAAATATGGTATAGTACATCACCATTCCTCTCTTTATCGTCCGCAGACTAATGGAGCAGTAGAGGCAGCTAATAAGAATTTAAAGACCATTTTGAAGAAGACCACTGATACGTACAATGATTGGCATGAGAAGTTGCCTCTAGCATTGTGGGGCTATCGCACATCCATTAGGGCGTCAACTGGGGCTAAGCCTTACTCGTTAGTGTATGGTATGGAAGCAGTGTTACCAATTGAGTTAGAGATACCTTCACTAAGGGTAGTTATGGAAAGCCAACTAGTAGAAGTCGATTGGATAAGGGATATATATAAGCAACTGTCACTAATTGACGAGAAGAGATTGAGGGCCCTATACCATGTTCAAGGTTATCAGAGAAGAATAGCAAGAGCTTTTAACAAGAGAGTAAAAAACAGGGGCTTGAAGAAAGGGGATTTGGTTCTCAAAGAAATCAAAATGCCGATTCATGATCCAAGAGGGAAGTTCAAGCCAAGTTGGGTGGGACCCTACATCATCAAAGAGATATTATCAGGCGGAGCCGTGCGTCTTATGGACATAGATGAGATCGAATTCTCTCAGCCTACCAATTTGGATCAATTGAAAAAGTATCATGTATAAATAAAAATAAAAAATAGTAAAAAGAACCCGCTAAGTAGAAAACCTGAAAAGGCTGCTTAGGCAAAAATTAGGGCAAGAGCTCGCTAGGTAGAAAACCTGCAAAGGCTGCTTAGGCAAAAAGTAGAGCATTCAAAAAAAAAATACTTTTCAATTGATCCCATAAACTACAAGGACCTGATTCTCCAAGTATTCAAAACAAAGTTGAAAGTTTTATGAGAAAAAGATATTCAAAAAATTGAGATATGTAGGCAGCCCATAAAGTCACTTTGGGTGCGGTCCAATTTCCTAAGGCAAAACAACCCAATGTTTGTTTTCAATTGCAATTATTTGCAGTGATTTATTCAAAACTAAAAAGATAGAATTCTTTTATTCATGAAATGAAGAGAAACCTTTCAAAGGTCTATTACATGCCATATGATTCTAATTCCATTCATTCTAAATAATAAAAAGCATGGGAAATGTGTTTCAAAAGTTCATCAAATCCTTCATTCCTTCCTTGAAGTTTCTTCAGAGTTATCATCTCTTCTTCTCCTGTAAAGTACTACTTGTAAAGCATTAGGTGGAAGTGACGAAGTGTCCCCTCGCTCTTCAGATGAGAGACTTTCAATAAGTCTTGAAATCCTAGCCTTCCTTTCTTGTCCCCGAGTACCCATATCCTGAGATAACCATCGTTTATAAACCTCATCCAGTTCAAAAGGCTCATGAGAGAAATCAATGTGAGTTGTGCGCAATACAGATGGCCACCTTGACATCAAAGCCTTTACCACCGATGGAGAGGTCGCCGTGGAAGTGTAAGTATGCTCTGAGAGAGATGGAATTGTCTGTTTGGTCCCCATTTGGCGAAGCAGTCGGGTTGCCCAATAGAAAGAGGTACGCTTCAATTCTACCAAAATCACCGCAAAATAACCTGGAGAACGAAGCAGATAATGGCCAGAACAGCTCCAGTCATGCACATACCACTCGATGTCATTCCAAAAGAGAGTAGAAAGAAAAGTCAACCATTCTAGTAAGGTACGCTCTCGAGGTAGGGTAATAGCACGGCGATGATAGGAAGCATGGTAAGAAGTACTAGTGGAAGGAGCGATGAATTTGAGCCTTTCAATTAACCACATTTGGAGTAGAATGGGGCTACCCTCAAAAGGAGTTTTGGAGTCAGTGTGAAGTTTGTCTAAGCCATTCAGAGTTTCAGCGAGGACCATGGGCATCATGTTTTGTGATACAGAAAGAGGTAAAACTAGCTCACACAATTCTAATGGAACCAGGAAAAAGCAAGTACAGAAGAAAAATTACCCGAGAAGGTATAAAACTAAGGCATGTTGAACGGGCCGTGAAGTGGTGAATTGATTCAAGCCGGGGTGAAGAAAAGAAGTAGCTAGTTTCAGAAGATTAAGGTTGGTACCTTCGATGAATGTAGAAGCATCTCCTTCAGTGATCTCAAGAAGAGAAGCGAGAGTTGTTGTGTACTTACGCCGAATCTGTGGGAAGATGAAAGGTCCTTTCAGTGGAATAGACATGATCGCGCAGAATTCCTCCAACAGTGGGCATATTTCTTCGGTGCCGAAGTTGAAAACATGAATTGTGGGATCCCAAAAGTGGCTTGCAGCAATGAGAAACATGATTTCTATCTTGATTTGTTGAAGAGAGAAACATGCATTCAAGTTATAGCGAGCGAACACCTTCTTGTCTTCCTTCATCATTCTCGCCATGAATCTTTTCAAAACCTGGGGGAAAGCCTCCATGATGCTTAAAACTATTGTAGGATGGTTGTAGAGGCTGCTAAGGGTTCCTTTTTATAGGCCTAGGTCAGGTTTGAAGAGAAATTAGAAACTGAAAAGGCCAAAAATTGGAAACTGCTCAAAATAGGCAAAATAGGGCAGGCCATTACGGTGACCGTCCTAGGCAGGACGGCCAACCGTCCTAGGGTGGACGGCCAACCGTCCTGGCTTGGATGGTCACCAGGATTTGGCCACCCAAATTTGCCGATTTTGCTTGTTTTCGACTTTTTTTCGAGTTTTTTGTGCATTCGGGGCCCCGATTTTGATTTTTGTTGACTTTGTTGCTATTTACAAGTTTTAAAACATTGGTATTAGTTCAATCATGATCAAAAGTGAGAGAATTAATAGCAGTGAATGAGTTTTAACAGTGCACATACACATTTAGAGAGAAGAAAACTTGTTTTGGTACAAATGTTTGCAAATTACATATGCTTTTCAAAGTGAAACCCCATGTCTCATAGAGGATTGGTCAATGTCTTCGAGAGCTCCTCCTTATCCCTCTGCTAGATCCCTCGCCAGCTGAAGAATGACGTGGTGGGTCAGGTGCCTGAAACGGTGTTCACGGTTTGATCAGTTTGTGAAAAGGGAAGGAAGATGAATTTGAAAATGTGATATGAAGTTACCCGTTGACGAGTGAGAGCGGAAGTCCTCAAGCTCATCCTGCGAAGGTCACGCCTCATGGCGGTGGTAAGATCGATGTAATCTTGGCAATACTCTCGAGGAACTTATCAAGAAGGAAATGATGTCAGTGTATCTGTGGGCATGTATGTGTAGTTCTTTGATTCAGTGGAAGACTTACTTGTTCATAGGATGGATCTATGTGATATCCCTCATCGACTGAAGGTCGTGAAATAGTAGAAGTCACGAAGTTATCTTCAACTATTAGCTCTATATTCCAGTCTACAGGCTGCAAGGCAGGAGGCCTATTTGTCTCTTGATCATCATCACTAGTAGCAGCTCTAGAGCTTTGACCTCGGGAACGGCGACTCTGTGGACATAAAGAGGAAGTTTTGTGATTGCATTTACAGAGATGAAAGAAAGTGTTATATTTACATACCCTCTCAGGCAGTTCTCCAGTCGCTAAGGGGCGCATCAAGAACCGTTGACAGAAGATCTCATAGCTCGCATCAGAGAAAAGGAAAGCGGAAATATCCACTCCTCTCTTGGACTCTAGCAGGGCCTTACCCTTCAGTTTATCAGTGTGACGCATATTTGCAGGAGGCAGAAAAGGCACCCTAGCTGCATCCATGTTTCCATAGACTTGGCGACAGACGCTCTCACCCAAGTACCAATATCTGCCAGCAGACCCCTCAAATAAGATCCGCTTATGTGTTAGGAGTACGCTCTGCGTGTGGGGGGAAGTCAAAGTAGTCCTCCAAGTACCCCATGGGTCCTAGTTCACCTGAAGATTATAAAGAGTATGAGAATTGAATTTGGAAGATTTAAGAGAAAGACAATGGTTTGAGATTTTACCTGTTCTGCAGTGAAACCAGCAAGGATAGCCTTGGCAGCGGCATAATCATACCTATGGAGGTTGGATTTTTTCCTATGGCATGGATCAAAGCGAGCTAGAAATGGCCATTGGTTAACCCCCTCTTTCAAGAGAGGACAACCAAGACCCAAGTAGATGAAAGCCCATACCTGCAGGAAAGAAAGATCAAAAAATTGACAAAGATATAGAGAGATTTTGTTGAAAGACACCAAATGAAATCAGTACTTGCTATATGAAAGCCAAGCCGCCGAAGTCTTGAGCAGCATCTCGTGATTTGTCGCTCATGGAGCGATACATGGTCGCTAATGCCGCTCCACCCCAGTCGTACAGGTGAACATTATCCATATCCTCCAAACTCTTCAAGAAGCCTAAAGGGGCTATGTCCTGTGTACCCGCAAAGAAAGTATATGAAAGCAGATACAGAATGAATGCTCGGGCAATATCCTCGGGTTCCCCTCCCTCCTCTTCACTTTGAATGCTGAAGTGATTATAGAGCCAAGAGCGCCTGACTCCTTTTTTTGGTTAAAGGAACGTCTTTAACGCCCAAGATGTTTAGCAAATACTCTTCGTCGGTGTGAGCTTCTTCATAAAAAGCTAGTGTTTGGCCTCTAATATGAAGTCCTGTAATCATGGTGAAATCGAGTGGGGTCATAGTCATTTCCCCAAACCCGAAGTGAAATGTGTTGGTGGTGTCCCACCAGAGTTCAGAAAGAGCTATCATAGCCATTCTATCCATGTTGTCGAGCCAGAGAGAATCTAAGAAGAAATTGAAGCCTGCCTGCTCTACAGTGGCCTTGGCTTGAGGTTGACGTGTCTCCATTAATTCCCACCATTTGATTAGCTTACCTAAGGAATATCGTGTACGAATTTCGAAATTGGGCTGCATAAGCACACTTGTGTTATATTCACATCAAAGCAAATGCTGTTATTTCTAAAGGACCTTTGATTCAAATGAAATGTAAGCATGATTATTGATTTATATATCATGAAATGAAGTAAAATTTATGCCTTGAATGAACCAAAATGATCAATACATTTTCAAAATGGTTTTTACAAAAGATGAGTGCATATTGGGTGATACAATTTATTATCAAAGGCATGGGTGGTGTCACCAAAATCCAAAGTGTTTCAAATTTAAAATTGATGGTGTTTTAATCAAATTAAACATCATGGAAAATTTTTGAGATACTTTACTTGACATGAGATGACTTGTAAAGAAGAAAATGGATGATGGTGCCATTTAGGCATTTTATCAAACATGTGATATGCATATTTTCAAAATGATGTTTTCAAATGTAATTGATCATGGCAAATACTTTCTAAAATCCTACAAAAATCATTGAAACATGATTAGGATATGTTTGATTTGAAAAATCAAAGTTTACTTCATTGAGGCATTTCATCAAACACTTGGTGTGCACCATTGACAAGCTTGTGAAGCTATGAAATGGGGCTCCCATGCTTTTCCCAAAAGTTATAATGATATGAAAATAAATAATCACAACATGCAAACAAGCATTTCTATTCAATCAATTGCATATGAATCAAAAGTTATTGATGAGGTTTAACTTACATTGTCTTTGGAGTAAATATACGAAAGATGTGTTCTAGGCTCCAAGAGTAGAGATGGTGGATGAGAGTCTCCATATGATGGTGCCTTGTATCTAGCCTTGACTTCCAAGAATGGATACTTTGAGTAAGGTGGAGGGGATTGATCTCTAGACATTTTTGAAGAGAGTTGAGTATGGGAGAAGTGGAGAGGTTCACACCAAATGAAAACAAGTTGAAGAACTTGGAGAAATGAAGATCTTATGTTGACAAAGGTATGAACCAATGTTTGGTTGGGTTTATGATGATTGAGGATCAAGAGTGAGAGAGTTTTGGAGCAAAAAAGGCTTAGAAATGCTTAGAATGAGCACAAGAGTGCACATGAGCATGTGGGGTTTAAAAAGAACAAAAAATTTTCGGGTCACACATGGTGACCGTCCTAGCTAGGACAGCCAACCGTCCAGCCCAGGACGGCCGTCCAGGCTAGGACGGCCACCAGTGTGCACCTTTTTGATTTTCTCAAATTTTGTTTTTTCGATCTAATTTTTCCAAAATTAGTTCATGTTTTGCATGAAAATTATCACTAAATGATGATTTTGGATGATGATTTTGAATGATGATTTTGAAATGATGATTTTGAAAACATTGTATATGGGAGAAGTACCATATAATGGAGGATGTGTTCATGTGGGAGGTATAGCATATGAACAATGAGTTTGAAGTTGTTTTATGTGAGACATAAAATAACGATTTGCATTGTCTTATGTGATTTGAAATTATTTTATGTGAAACATAAAATGATGAGGTGAGATTATTTTATGTGGGACATAAAATAATGCTTTATATGGGAGATGTACCATATAATTGATGATATGTTCATATAGGAGATGTACCATATGAACAATGAGTTTGAAGTTGTTTTATGTGAGACATAAAATAACGATTTGAATTGTCTTATGTGATTTGAAATTATTTTATGTGAAACATAAAATGATGAGGTGAGATTATTTTATATGAGACATAAAATAATGCTTTATATGGGAGATGTACCATATAATTGATGATATGTTCACATGGGAGATGTACCATATGAACGATGAGTTCGAATTATTTTATGTGAAGCATGAAATAATATTTTGAATTGTTTGAAATTGTTTTATGTGAAACATAAAATAGTGGCTTATATGGGAGATGTACCATATAATTGATGATATGTTCATATGGGAGATGTACCATATGAACAATGAATTTGAATTATTTTATGTGAAACATAAAATAATATGTTTGAAACATTTCATGTGAGACATGAAATGATAAGTTTGAATTGTTTTATGTGAAACATAAAATAATGGTTTGAAAATGTTTATATAGGAGAAGTACTATATAAATAATAATTCTTATGGGAGATGTACCATAGGAATAATGAGTTTGGACTATTTTATGTGAGAGAAGTATCACATAAGATGATAACTTGTATGTGTTTATGTGAGAGAAGTATCACATAAAATGATGATTTGTGTATGCTTATGTGAGTGAGATATCACATAAATGATTGTTTTGTGGTTTGTTGATGTGTTTGACTTTGAGATAATTGGAAGTGTAACTTCCGAGAAGGACTCCGGTCCCTTGAGATAATTGGAAATGAGTTTTCCAAGAAGAGTCGTTGACTCTAAGATAATTGAAAGTGTAGCTTCCAAGAAGGACTCCAGTCCCTTAAGATAATTGGAAAATGAGTTTTCCAAGAAGAGTCGTTGACTCCAGGGATAAGATAATTGGAAGTGTGACTTCCAAGAATTATTTTTTTTCTGAGTTTATTCAGGAAATAGATTCCAATGTTTGTGAGAAGTTGGTTGGATCATACCTCCTTTTGTTGTGGCAAAAATGGGATGTCATTTTGTTTCGTTGGTATTACATGGCGAAGCCATGAAACACCAACGAGGGGCTTTTATGGACACCCCATTTTTACCAATTATTTCTACCATATACTTATATAAATGATCAACTCGAAGAGTGGATTATTTGGTGAGGAATTGGCCTTGTAAAGACCAAACTACCTAAATTGCCCTTTTCTAAGGAAAAGGACAATTCATTATTTCATGTCTACATTTGGATTGGAATCAACCCATTTGTATTGCATTTGACTTTTGAGGTGTTTTAGAACATCCCTGTAAATTTTCATGGCATTCTGATGAGAGCTCGATAGGTAATTAGGGATTTTGCGACTTGAATGACATTTTCGTTCTTTTTCTCGTATAATTTCCGAATGACCTCCGAATTCGAAACAGATTGTCTCATGAGGTTTATATGGATGTGGGGAGTGTTTTTGAAGTGTCAATTGAGCCTTTGAATGGTTGGGATAGATTCGCCAAAATCGATCCCACGGGTAAGAATGAGTTGAATTAGGGTTTTGTTCAAATCGACCGTGAATTGGTCATTTTCACCAAAATGAAAGATTTTCAAAACATTTTTCAAGTACCAATTTCATATTAAAACCATGTTTTTAGAAGTGGTGCAAGCCTAATTGATCAATTTTACAAAACAAAGAATGGTCATATGACCAATTTTGGCACAACCGGGTCGATTGGCTAGCTTTTTACCAAAACCCTTGACCATGGTCAAGTATTTTTAACCCAAAAACATTCTAAAAATATGAATGATCAAAACACGGTCGTTTTGAGCCCTGAACCATTGAATTTGAATTAGATTTGACCAAAATATGGCCAAAATATGAAAACCCTTGAATTTGGGGAAGAAAATATGGGAGGTCAGCTTGGTGACCGTCCTAGCTAGGACGGCCAACCGTCCAGCCAGGACGGCCAACCGTCCAGCCCTTGGACGGTCACCAGCATGCTTGATCAGATTTTGCAAATTCGGAATGTTTGAAACTTTCCCACTTGTTTTGGCCGATTTAGTTCGTTTTTTTGGAATAAATTCGAACTTGGTTCAGCTTGCAAACCCTAGGAAGATTAATTCTAAGCCCTAGGATAGATTTTGGTGCATTAAATCCTAACCATTCAAGGTTTTAAACCCTAGCTCTATATATGCTTCATTATAGAGTTAGAGAAGAAAGGAGGAAAAGAAAGGGATAATTCTAGGGTTTTGAGACGGAGGCTACAGATCTGGTCCTCCATTGTTACACCATTGCAGGGGTAAGAACTCAAGGCTAGGAGCTTTGAGAAAGGTAGCCAAGAAGGAGATCGAAGGGTAAATGTTTAACCATGGTCTTGTTCTTATATTTTTTATATAAATCCTTCTTTTTTCTCCATTCTCATGTATTCAAGATGTATAATATATTTTTTTTTAGTTGCTTGCATATGTTAGAATAATATTAGTTATTACATGATATATGATTTAATATATATGCATGATTAGGGTTAGCTTTGTTATGATTTTGTATGAGTATGTATGGTTAGGGTTAACTTAGTTATGATTTTATGTGAGTTAATGTGTTTAGGTTATTTATTTATTATGAGCATGTATGTTTAGAATAGTTATTTGTATGATGTTATATGAGTATTTATAGTTATGATATTTTTATGTTGATTTTATGTGATTTTATGTGATTAGGGTTAATGTGTATGATTAGTGTAGCTTATTTATGATTTTATGTTAGAATGCATGCTTAGGGTTGTTTAGCTTAGTTATTATTTTATGTGAATATGCATGTTAGGGTTAGTTTTCTTGATATTTTATGTTTAGCAAGCATGTTAGGATATTTTCCATCATGAATTTATGTGATTAGATGTGTTTAGGATTAGTTTTGTTATGATTTTATGTTAGTAATCATGTTTAGGATAAGTTTTTTTCATTATTTTATGTGTAAGCATGTTTAGAATAAATGTTGATATGTTCATATTGTTATTTGAATCTCTTAATGTTTGATTGATGGTATTAATGATGATATGAATGTGTTAATATATTGTTCTTGATATGTGATGAGTCGTGAGTCAATTTTTTTTATGCTTTTTATGATTATTTGAACACTTGATATCGATTGAATGGATTGAATATATGAATTGTGCACGAGGGAGCGTGCGAAGGTAAGATCCTCCTCTTGTGTTTAAATGAATTATAAAAGCATTTTTTTTGTTGATTTTAATGTTGTTTTATGTGATAATCTAGTCAAGCATGTTAGTTTAAATTTGAATATTATATTAGTATGCATATTAGGGTGTTTATCATTATTAACCATGGATTAAGAATGATTTTTAGGCCATTAAAAGTGTGTATTCAAATCTGTCCAGATTTGAATATATACTTTAAAATGGTTTAATTATCATTTTTAAGTCATGTTTTGTATGATGTTTGTAGTTTATCTTGTCTATTCATGTAGAAAGCATGCTAGGTCATCTTCACAATTTTTTATTCTTATTTTCATGGTTTTTAGGGTGGTTTAAGGTTAATATTCAAATATGTCCGGGTTTGTTTATGTCCTTAAATCGCTTCTAAAAATTATTTTAGGGCTAAATCTAACTTAGAAATATGTTTAGCATCACATAGTTTGATTAGTATGCATTTAGGAACATTTTCATGCATGATTAGAATTGATTTTGTGAATGTTTGATTAATTTAGTTAAATTACAGCATGCATTTGCATTAGTATGTTAGGTTTTTAGATAAAATTTAGGGCTAGTTAGGGACCCTAGGTTTAGGAAGGTCACTTGACCTTCCCTAAGACTGTCCTTTGTTGTAAAGACCATTATCTGATTTGTGTATTTTATTTGATTTAAGAGTCTATCTTCGATGGATTTTCTAAAAAGATTTTAATGTAATTTTTACAAAATGAATATGATTTTTTATGAATGATTTGATTATTAAATGATTTTCAAAAAGATTTGAAATGTTTTAAAGATTTTTACTTTGGAATGAAATTCCTCTCAATATGATTTGTTTTCTTGAAATATCTTTGAAAAAGATTTTCAATTGGAATTTAATTCTAAAGATAAGAATTGTTTAGAATATTTGGATTTTAAGAAAGTCTTTTAATTTGAAATGATTTTGAATAAATGATTTTAAACAAACAAAAACTCTCGAAGTTAGAGTCTTGAATTAGGTTGAATACCTTTGATGATGTGATCGATTACAATAGGAGAGTCCTAGGGTAGTCGAATTACGTGGACTTTGATACTTGCTAGGTGATACTAGTAAGTTACGTAGGCGCTAATAGGGCTCAAGTCCGCCCTAGGATGCCCGTAGGGTATTCTAGGTTTTTAGGGTTTGTTTGTATATATTTTCTTATTATTAATATGACTAATATAGATAATGCATTTATATCACTATTTTTTTGGTTGATTAGATTATTTAGGATTGTTTGCATTAAGGATTTAAATAGCCCAAATAAATTAGAAGTCCTTTAATTAGGGTGAGGTGGGTGCCTACAAGTGAAAGCTTGAAACCTTCCCACGTCGTAACCTAACCCCCGGATCCAACTCTGGTTTGTAGACTGCTTTTCCATTAATGGAGTTTGTTTTATCGAAAATAAAATATTTTTATGGTTTCCTTATTCCTTAAAAATAAGGTGGCGACTCCTTTGTTTTGTTGTTTTCTAAACCCCCCCTTGATCACATCGCCCGGTGATGATGTGGACACCTCATAAGCCAGTCAGGTGGCTGGTCCACACCACTTAAATGAGAGAAAAATGGAGGTTTTCTTGAGTGGTGAATGGGTTGATGAAGACAAAATGAAAGAGAGAGAAAGAGGGAGGGAGATGAAAACATGAATCAGTGCTGAAGTGAGAGAAAGGCGGAGGTTTTTTTGCGCGAGCTACTGTGATTCTTGTTTGCGACTGTAGAGTGGTGATGAAAGAGGATATATATATATATAGGCCGGAGACCTACGGATAGAGAATGAGTGAGAGAGCGAGAAAGAGAGAGAGAGAGAGAGGAATCATCGCTAATCAATGGTGGTGGTGCTCTTGCCTGGATCCGTCATCTCTCTCCTTTTCTCTCTTTCTCTCTTTAGATATGTATACAATTTGATTCAAATTTTGACTTTTTTTCTTCTCTCTCCTCTTTCTTTCGTACTTCTCTCTACTATTGTGTCGTGTCTAGCACTATTTAGAGAATTCTCTTTCTTTCTCACTTCTCTCAGTTGTGTCATGTCTAGCACTGTTATCGAGAAACGTGCTTCTCGCTCTACTGTTGTGTCCTATATATCTAGCTCAGTTATGGTGAAACGAGGAAGAAAAGAAAACTTAAGGGCTAGGGGCATTTTTGTCCCAAAAGTGACAATAGGACTTTAACTTTTAGCATGACTTTTGCCACTAACACTATGTTTGGATTGAGAGAGTTTGAGAGAAGAGAAGAGAAACTCATTAAGAGAAAAGAAGAGAAGAGAAGAGAAAGTTAAATGACTTTCTCTCCACCTTGTTTGGATAGAGAGGGGAGAAAGTTAAATGACTTTCTCTCCATCCTGTTTGGATAGCCTTCATAAGAGAAGAGAAGAGAAGATTTTAAGGTATAAATTCCAATATTGCCCTTACTTACATAAAAAGAAAATAAAAACTAAAGAACGAAGAGAAAGGGCAAAATAGTAAAATCACCCCTCATTTAAAGTCTTTCTCTTCTCTTCTCTCCATTTCTCTCCAATTTGGAGAGAAAGAAATGTGGCCCTTTTCTCTCCTCTTTCTCTCCCCTTTCTCTCCCCCTCCTCCCCTTTCTCTCCAACTCTCTCAATCCAAACGAGAGAAACTTAAAAAGTTTCCCTTCTCTTCTCTTCTCTTCTCTCCAACTCTCTCAATCCAAACTGACCCTAAAGGTTTTTTATGTGGAACCTCCGGCCAATTTTCCCTAATTTTAATGGAACTATTAACCAATTCAACATATAATATATAAATGGGTCATTCACCAACAAACTTGAAGTCCATAAAACCCAAATTCGTATTATGGATCATTTACCCTCAAACTTAATTCTACGCAATTCAAGTACTACAATATCGCTCCATCCCTATCATTTTCATATATATATATATATGAACTGTGGTGTACGTGATGGTGCAGGAGGTGCGGAACTTCGCGTGCGTTTCATGATCAAAATGAGAGGGTCCAAAATCCTAGAAGCTTATTTAGGACGAATTGAAAAATAACTATATATATATTCCAACACTTTACATACAAATTATAATTTAAAAATGATTTACGTACACATGATCCAAAAAAAAAAATCACTCGTTGAGGTCCATTGCCATTTGATCATGTCGTCTAGTTAAGGAAATTTGGAAGCCATTCACTAGTCGAGCTGATGGAAAGAAGGACATCCGATCCTCCCTCAATTGGCTCCACCTGATAATGAAACAATCCAATGCTACCTTAATATGAAGTTACAAAGTAATGGAGAGAGAGAAAGAGAGTACCTATATGAAGTTACAAAGTAATGGAGAAAGAGAGCAATTTGAAGGCGAGCTAACTCTGCCCCAGGACAAAATCGAGCACCACCTCCAAATGGAGCATAGAATGGGCTATTTCTCCAATTTCTCTTTTCCTTATATAATTGGGTACAAAGTAAAACATAAATGTAGCTATTAGGATACAAACCATATTAAACCATGTAAATTAAACATGGATATATTCAACAAATTAAACCAACCTGATTTTCAGGCTCCATCCATCTCCAAGGGTTGAACATGAGAGCTCCCTTGTACAATTCCTCATCCAAATGGACAGCCGAAAGAAACGGAACCACGAAGCATCCTTTGGGTATAACATAATCTGCCAATTAACATTCATAACAAACAATCAATTCCTCATCTCCCTAAATTCAATTCTATATATATATATATATTTCTACTGTTTCCCATATTTTAATGCTCGATCAAGATCCAAAATTGCGGTTTAATTTCAATCTAACATGCAAGCCACTACAATTTTTGAATTCTAATTAACACCTTGACTACCTTTTTAAAAATTGATAAACTACCTTTAAAAAAATATTTATTTTTTAAAAGGGGAGAAAATAGTTTTTATGAAGAATGAAAATGGCTAGATATGCACACACATACACATATATACCAAGATATATGATATAAATTAAAATGTACATGTCTAGGGGAAAAGTACCTTGGTATTCGACGTCTTCTTTTGCCTCCCTCATTAACCAAATTGCAATGCCTCCAAGTCGAAGTGTTTCATCAATAACCTGTAAGAAAAAAAAATATGATTTTACAACAGTACTAGCTAGTGACCCTTTTTGCCTTAATTTTGAGATCATGCATCATGTCTCAAAGTGAAAGCCACCTAATTACACTACATTATTGGATTTAAGTTACTATGAGGAAAGGGAATTTAAGGGGAGAGCATTGTTCAAACTTTTGTACAGTTAGATTCAACATGTTCAAAATTATTGTACAAGGAAGTTTACATTGGGAGCAAGAAGATGATATAATTGTTAGGGCTATATACTAAAAGTCATGTTTTTATGTAATAGACCTTAGTATTTATTTATTAATGAATTCCAATATTGCATTTTAAATGAGAATCTATATGAGCTATGTTTGCATTATATTATCTTATAATGTTATGCATGTGTGTCTTTTATTCTACATAGTAGATGATCTGGTGTGTAGAGTTCGGCTTACACACAGAATATCAGATCATCAGTTCTTGTAGAATATAAGCTTATTGTTCACAATCTGAGATGGAGTTGGACACACCATCGGTAAGATTGTAGCATATGATTTCAATAGGTCTGTCTTGACTACGGGGAATGGTTTAGTTCCAACTTCTAGTGCTAGTACACTTGTGTGTATTGAACGGGACCGTATTGAGGTAATTATTTTAACCTGACGCATAAAATAATTAATACCTCATGGTTATTATGAATACTTATACTCTTAATCCCGAAATAATTAATGGACACATGCATTTATTGTTAGTTATTTTGATTCATAAAGAGTGAGATCTTTATAGGTCAATAATCTCATTGAGTTGGATAACTGCATTAATTGTATGGTGAATATTTATTATTGACGGAATCCACGTCCTGGTATAGGGATTGATAATACCCCCTTGAGGATACTTATAAGTTTTGATTATGTTAAACCCTGCAGGTGGATTTTGTATCCGACATATCAAATAAGTTAAGTGGAAGGTCTCAAGGAGATTAATAGATGTTGATTAAACAATATTGTCAGTAATTTAATTTAATCAACGGATATCTGTAATCTTAACGTGGGGAGATTAATTAGTATTTAATAACAAAGAGCTCGAAATTTATTTTTGAATAAGGTAGGGAGTGCAGTTATAATTCTTTAGTGGAATGAATTATAATTAATGTAAATAGATTTTTAATATTTACATTGGGAGCCCGAAACTTATTTGCCTTTAGGTTCCTACTATAGCCTATATATATGCCATGTTGGGCAGCCTCTAGGTTAAGACGAAATATTTTCTCTAAACCCTAGAGGCAGCCGTCCAACAAGGAGAGCACAAAGAAAGTCACTCTCTCTTCACGTTCTGGCATAGGAGGAATACGGTAGAAGGCTTGAAGCGCTCGAGCAATCTTCTGCAGTTCGTCATTCATTGAGATCAATCCAGACAGATCTCAAAGGTACGGATTCTTCTGTATATGTTAAAGGATTCAGATTTAATTGTTTTTTGGCATGATCCATAAACACTATCACGAGTTCATGGGATTTCCGCTCCCAACAATATTATGGTTAATTATAACATATGCATATATATATTAGAGAGAGAGAGAAGGTAAAGTGATGACAAGAAACAAGTAGAGGATAATTAATTAATGACTAGCTAGCTTACACATTGAGTGAAAGGCATTGCTTTGTAGTCCTGCCATGTAAGCATTTCTTCTCCAACAGAGCTACTCCTTACAGTATCTTGTTCATCCTGCATGTTTAAATTAATTTGAGAGAATAGAAGGAGCAAGTTGTAAGTAATCTGCATGGCTGATTCCAATAATTTAAAGATGAACAGCCCTCTGTTTAAGCCATAAAACTATGCAATTTTTTAACAAGTAAAAGGTATTTGCATATATGATTTTCTTTCTATATATGCAGGGTTGACCCCCAAAATGTAAAGTAGCTAGGATTATGGTGTCTTATGGGTATGCTAAGTGGACCAAATTTTTTAAACTAAATGATATGTCACAAAAATATTGTCTTGATTTTTGTGTATTTTTGAAATGCACAGAAATCAAGACTGTATTATTCTGACACCTCATTTGGTTTAGAAATTTTGATATAAGATTTGGTCCATCTAGATTTACTCGTGTCTTATTTCTACTTGACCAAGGCAATAAAGAGGGTGTCTTGATATGTGCTTAGCATGAGCTCTGTATTCATTAGTTTAAGACTATTTCCACTGAGAAAGGGTAAAATTAAGTGGCAACAAAACATTCACTGTAGCTATTGCTACTACAATATTAATGTTGGGAGTTTAATTATATAGGGATCATGAATATGTACCAATAGTTGCTTCATTGCCTTGGGACACTGAGTGAGGAAATAAACAGCAAAAAGCATGGTTTTAGCTGTTGTTTCATTTCCAGCAAAGAGAAGATTGATAATAAAGTCAGCTACAGCATCATCAGGTAAGCTTTCTTCCTCTAGTAGTCTTCCAAGCAGGCCATTGCCACCTTCCAATGCGCCTTCTTGCCTGCGCATCTCTTGCATTGTCTTGTTGATCTTGCTTATTATGGTCTCCCTTGCCTGCAAAATAACTCAGATTACTAGTCCTTTCTTGGTAGAATTCAAGTCCATGAGAGCGACAGTCCATAAGTAGAATATCTAACCCAATGGTCAGTTTTTCAAAATATGTTTCCTACAATTATCTATTAGCTTCATGCTTTCATAAGATATATAAGCATATGCGGACTAGATAGTTTGCATTAATGTGTAACCATGTTACCTTCATGGCAGTATGGTAAGTGAAGCCTGGCAAGTTGATGGGAACAGAGAGACAACCATCGACAAAGTCTGAGAACAATTGTGCCATCTCATTGACTTCTGATTCACTAGATACTCCAAACAGTTGATTAACCATGAGATTAATAGCTACCTGAAGTATTAAATAAATAATTAGTTGATAGAGAAACATAATTGCATGAGAAGCTGAATTTAAATTGAATTGCACATACCTTTCTACAAACATCCTGGAGAAGAATGGATTCATTATTGCTGAAATTGGTCAAGGTTTGAATCATAACCACTTGAATATCCTCCAAGAAATGAAACTTAAGCTTCTCTAACCGCATCATGTTTGAGGCGATCCCATGTAATTTCCTTTGTTGATCTCCTTGTGTTGTGATCACCCCATTCTTCCCTACCAAATCTCTGAATGATTTTGGGTAACTGGACTGAAATAATTTTCCTTCATTTTGGATAATGAATCGATTAAAGCTCGGATCTGCAGATACCACAGCCCATTTCCCAAACAAACTACATGAGAATATCCTCCCATACCTGTTACATCAACACATACATCAATCCTAAGAAAAATTAATTGGAATAATTAAAAAGCGTACATTTTGGATGTTATTTGTTCATACCTTTTAACCTGTTCTTCAACAAAAGCAGGGGGATGTGAACTTGCAACAGCATTATACCAATTGAGGCTGTCACCAATTATTGGCCAGCCTCTTCTTCCTGGTGGAAATTTACGAGTGCCTTTTCCTGCATTCTTTTTCTTCTTTCTTGCAAACTTTGCAAGAAAAACAATGAACAATAGTGTCCCAACCACAACAGGCCAAGCTCCTGAATAATTTTCTCTCATTTTTCCGGGAAAAATTTGAGAGAGAGAGTCCTAAAACCTGCCAGAAGAGTTTAACATATATAGAAAGTAAGTTGAATGTGACAATAAATAGTTCAATACTAACATCAAATGAAAGGGGAAAAAAATGTAAAATGATTAGCAAACAGGCTTCATTGACCTAAGTTTCGAAGATCTAGTAGACCCACGTCGATTAAATTCTGTTCGATAAGTTATTCCTAGAAAATATTATTTAAAAAAAAAAATGTCAGCATTCCATGCCACTTCCAAGTTTCATTTCTTAAAAATGATGATCATGGCATTATTTTTTTAAAGAAGGCATGATACTCTTTCAATGCCATCTGTATACAGAATTATATATATTTTTGGAGAATCTCTTATCTACGACTGCTCCAAGCTGAGCAAATTAATTAATATAGTTATTTTAATTGATAATTTAATGTTTTCATATCTTCTGCATCATTTTTTACCATTTGCTCCTTGGAAGAGATTGTTGCATGGAAATTAAAGGTACGTGCAGTAGTTATAGAAAGTTTTTTAAATACGGGACACAGTAAGATGTACATGAACATCCTTGTTTGGTCACATAGTAAATTCCTAATTTTCTTTATTTTTCTTGTTATCTTCTTGGCAACCAAACAGTCGATTTGAAAAGAAAAGAAAAAGATCAATATATGAATTAAAATGGGCATTCAATTAAATAATAATGTAGTAAAAGAGTTTTATATATATACCTTGGTATCGATCACTATGAAGAATGGCAGAATTGGATGATATATAGATGGTTCTCGACTTAAACCTTGAGCATTTGATCTAAAGAAACTTCAAGTGAGGAAAATCCAAAAATCAGTCCTTGAAATTTTGAAACAGTTAACAAGGAAAAATGTAAAATGTATTCTTGGAGAAAATTCAAATGATGCAAATTAAAGAAGCTAGGCTAATACTAGTGTCTCCCTTCTAAAGTTTTTAGTGCAGGGAGGCCTAAAGGGAAGAGGAATAGGGGAATATTTTATATAACATATCCCTCTAAAGCTCCAAAATATCCCTTTTTTGGGTACATACAAAGTGTCCTAATTAATTCGACTATTTAATTGCAAAAGCATAAATTAATTAAGCCTGCAGGCAAGTGTGATCTTCAAGTTGAAGATAAAAATTACAGAGAAAGTTTGACTTGCTTTGTTTAATTAAATGAATTCTTTTCTCTTCTTTTAATAGTGTGTATTATTATGGTTTCATGGAGCCACTAAACCGGTCAAAGATGCCTGGACAGTTGAGCCGTTGAAGAACTCAAGTTTTCTGGACTCAGTTCAAAAAAAAAAGCCCTAGCCTGAATATCTGCTGGAATTTAGCCTTTTGATGATATATAGATTTATAACCACATGATCCAACAGCTCTCCTTTGGAAGACTTGATAAATATTAATTGATTGAATGGTCCATACATGATCACAGATTCAATATGCCAGCTAGAACCAGCCAATGCAGAATTGGCCAGGCCAAGTTGAAGAGCAAACATGCTGAGATCATTGATAATAATATTAATAGAATTAAAGAAAATGAATGAATGAGAATCTCACTCCAAAGCTTGCTCCAAAATTAAGTGATTTGATCTTCTCAGGGCTGGTTTCATGGGAACATGAGTTTTGGCTTAGAGATTCATGTCTAGAAGAATAGAAATGTGGGATAAAGTGGATTTTATTCCTCTACACTATGTTTGGGCCTTGTCAAGTGGATAATGCTCTAATATCATATTAAGTTTCCAATCCAACTTAAAAGCCTAAGCTTATAGGTGGAAGATCCAATATAGCAAGCCTTTTATTTAAGCGATGTGGGATAGAGTGGCCGGATTCTATTCTTCTACAGTCTCTCCTTTTTATGGAATGAAGTTCTAGGTTCTATTTCTCGCGAATGATAATTGACCCATTTGTTATTCTCTTTTCCCATTTTTTTACCAAAGGATATGCATTAGTAAAGTCAGTGATTAGTTGTTAACGGGGATAAGAGTAATAAATTGGCGAAGAACCTCATCCATAAGAAATAAAACCCGAAACCTCATCCTATAAAAGGAGAAACATGAACCAATGAGTCAAAGCTCGCGTTCCCCCTTTCCCATTAACAACTAACCATTAACTCTATTAATATATATCACTCAGCAAATATATATATATATATATATATATATATATATAGGCTTCATAGATATATTTGATAAATACGAAGGCACTATTATAAGGTGCATTTTATGCAAAGTTACATGAAATGACTTATAACTTAGGGCTTATTACAAAACAAATTTCGAAAATCTGATTATTAGTTAGATACCTTTCTTGTACATGTCATGGATGCTAAAAATCATAACGATCCAATTAATGATGGGTTTCTGAAATCTGTCATTTTCTATAGGAAATTTATTAACAGATAAAAAACATATGCAGCACGCAGAAAACAATTCAATTTCCATATATTTTGGACATCCAGCTAGATGGATCCAATTAATTTCAACAAACATTAAGAGAGAGAGAGAGAGAGAGAGATGGGAAAAAAAAAAAAAAAAATGAAAGGCCCATGTGAATTTGTCTAAAGCTTAGCCGTGATTTAGGCACGAAGATACCTCTGCTGAGCTGCATTCGCTTCCTTTAAGGGAAACTTCAAAACGTTAGGACTTTCTTTAAATGGAACATCCAACCAGGATAGCATGTTTCGTGTTAGCTAAGCCCTCCACATCTTACCTCATATTTTATACATATAAAATATAATACACACACAAGAAACTTCCATCTCATTAATTGCATATATATATATATATATATATATATATATATATACTAAAAATTTTAAAATAAAAGCTGATTGCAGCAAGAGTTGTTAATTTAAGCACTTGTGTATATTATTCATCACTACACTTTCTGCGCGCAGCTTGATGCAATCATGATGTAAGCTGGTTTAATTCTTCCTGTTGATAAAATGTAAAGTAAAATTAATCATTATATATATACTTAATTACACACTTAGCCTCACTGCGCCCCAACTAGATGCATTCTTTTTAATTTATCTAATAATTAATTACTTAATTAGATGCCTTGAAATAGAAAGCATTGGTTAAATTATGATTCCTACAAGTCAATTCCTTGGGATGCTAAACTATTGAAGAATTGATTCATTTGCATTACTACAGCATCAATTAAGGCTTAACGCCTGATCATTTGCTTAAAATCACTTTTGGAGAATTATTGTCTCACACATTTCTTTGGAGCTATGCTCAAACCTACTCTTGACAAATTAAAATTTTCATACTAGAAGCACTTGTGGCAAAAGTTAGGAGATCTTATTTTGGCCCCGAACCATCTAATACCCCTCAAGTTGCGTATAAGTGATTATATATCATCCACCTTTTTAGATCAAGTGGAATTTTGAGTTCCAAATATAATTTTAAGTGAAATTTTTCCAAATGGGCCTTAAATCAAAGCGCTAAAGGAGTCATCAACAAAAATAATTATAACTACAACAATATTAACATACGACAGCATGCCATCAACATAAAGCCAAAGACATATATAACAATAATGAAAACAACAATAACTAAAGGAAATGGGATCATCAATAAATTTATTTGTATCAATTTTTGTTGGAACTCAATCACAAATATTACATCTATAATACATACTAGATAGATATTACTTCATATATTATTATAGGGAGGGGCTATTTGCAGCACTGGTTTTACTAAATGCAGCCCAGTTTCTAAGTACAACTCACCTATTTTATTTTTTACTAAAGGCAGCACATTAAAAATATAATAAGCATGACCATATTATCCCTTTACTACATACAACCCAGTATTAACACAATTACTTTAAGCAACCCATAATATTTTAACATTTATAAAATGACTATATTACCCCCAACACCAAAACAAAACAAAGAACTGTTTCTTTCCCTCCTACGTGTGTGTTTGTTTGCATTCGACAACCTCTCGCCGAAGAAGACGCATACGGCTTCGATTTTGGTTCTTCTACTACACGATCTCTTGACAATCGTCTTATTGTCAAGCATGGAAGAGCATCTTAAAGAGGTTAGTTTTATGTTTGCACTCACCCTACACACTTTATTTTTAGGTTGGTTTGTATATTATTGGTAAAAATTATATTTGGATTAAACCTTCTTCAAAACATGAAACGTAGCACTCTATAATCATTATGGTATGATGATATTACGAAAAAAACTCATATTTCGAGCGGGAAAAAGAAAAAAAAAAAAAACTGTTTTCGTGTTCGTATTCGGCCTGGTATAGCCGAATATTGAGATATAATATTCGGTCACGTGTTACCGAATATGTAATGTTGTATTCGACTAAAATTTACCGAATATGACTATATTTAATATTTTAATACTACCGAATATAATATCATATATTCGGCCACATGTAACCGAATATGTAGAGTTATGATTCGACTATATGTAACCGAATGAGATAAATTTCTTTAAAATTTTCGTGTCAGTTCCTATAAATAATTTATCTAACTTAATTCCATATCATGCAGTCACATTTACAGATAGTCCCCTATGAAGAGCCTACTATCGTCGATCTTGCCGAGTTTTTTATTACAAAACGGGTATATTTGGACTCCTAATATTGTGAATTTATATTTTATATTTTAAAAGTATGCTAAATCATGTTGTATACATTTGTAGGTATTTTCTACTCGTGAAGAGCTTGATATATATGTAAGAAGCATCGGTAAAGAACATCGAATGGTGGTTATTACTCTTAAGTCCGAAGTGAATACGAGTAATAGAACGCCAGCTGTGTATTATGGGTGCGAGCGGAGCGGCAAGTTTCGATCGCAAAGAGCGGAGTTGAAGAAAGATGTATCGACAATCAATGTTGTCAAGAAGAAAAAGAAAGATGTGCGTGAAGCGGCAACGAAAAAGTGTAACTGTCCTTTCAAGTTAAAGGGCGTCATGTTAAGCACAGATTCTTGGGGTTTGATCGTTTTGAATGGCAAGCACAACCACAAGATCGGAGAAAATTTTGATGGCCACTCATATGTTGGTAGATTGACCCCGTCGGAGTGGGATTATGTTCATGAATTGAAGTCCGGGGGGGTGAAGGCAGTTGAAATTCTTCGGTTGTTGAAGAGAAAAGATCCCAATAATGCATCTACACAGAAGACCATTTACAATGCATTGTCAAAGATGAATAGAATGGATTTGGGGGGAAGAACTGTAATGCAAGAACTCTTCAAAGAGATCACCGATAATGGATATTTCGAGAGGCATAAGTCTTCGGATGACGGAAGTGAAGTGACAAGCATATTTTGGGCACATCCCGAATCCATCAAACTTGTTAAGTGTTTTCCTCATGTTCTTTTGATGGATTGCACCTACAAGACCAACAAGTACAAGATACCGCTACTACAGATTGTTGGATTAACATCAACGGATATCACTTTTTCTTTGGCTTTTGCATTGATGGAATTTGAGCGAGAGAACTATTATAATTGGGCTTTGGAGCAATTGTCATCCGCAATTGGTGAAGGTTATACACCTTTGGTTGTTGTTACAGATCGTGAGCTTGCATTGATTAATGCCGTCAAACAAATTTTCCCAACTGCAAAGAATTTCATATGTAGGTGGCATATTTCAAGAAATATATCACAAAACTGCAAGAAGTTATTTGAAAGGGGGGAAGATTGGTCATCATTTATATGTTCATGGTGGGATGTAGTGAATGCAGAAGATGAAGAGATGTATGTTTATCAGTTAAACAGAATGGAGGAGACGTTCTATGAATTTCCAAAGGCGTTGGAGTACTTGAAGTCTTCGTGGTTGATGACTTCAAAGAAAATTTTGTGGCTGCGTGGACCGATCGCTACATGCACTTCGGTTGTACAACAACCAATAGAGTGGAGAGCGCCCATGCGGCACTGAAGAGGCGTTTGGGGACATCAATGAATAACATCATAGAAGTTTTTAAACTTGTACATGGTAAGATGCTTATACAACATAATCAAATCAAGGCATCTTTTGAAGTGAGCATGTTTAAGGTTTATCATAAGGTCCAGGGGATTCCACAGTGCAAATTGCTTGTTGGCATTGTATCTCATAGGGCATTGGAGTTGATTGTTGATGAATTGGAGCGTACTGATATTGTTGGAGTCGATCAAAATGTTTGCCGTTGTGTATTGACTCGCACACACGGGCTTCCTTGTGCGCACCAGTTGGCAACATGGAAGATTGAGGGAAGGCCCATTCCCATTGATTCGATTCATATATATTGGAGGTCTCTTTCCTATACTCCAATGGTTGAGAATATCCCAAATGACATGATCGATTATCGGCCACTAATTGATCTCTATATACAAAAGTTTAATGATTCGACTCCCGAAGGTCAACAAGATTTGTATTTAAAACTGAAAGAAATAGTTAAGCCATCCGCTACTATTCTACGGGAGCCAAAAGTGAAGAAATCCAATAGAGGTAGACCGAAGGGTAGTAGTCAGAAGAGGGTTCGTGAAGATGTAACGACCAGACGGGATCCATCCGGGTTTGAGTACGAATCGATTGAATCTAAACATAAGCTTAAGGATGCCGCATTATCCAATAAGAGGAATAAACTAACAGTTGTGAGGAAGCCAATGTCCTCAATTTGTCGACAGAGTGATGATACAAGGAAATATGGAAAACTTATTCCTAAAGCAATTTTTGATCACGTTGCTTTCATGGTAGGGGTCAAAGCCGATGGAAACTGTGGATTTCGAGCCGTTGCGGGACAGCTGGGTATGTTTGAAGACGATTGGGGCATTGTACGGAAAGATTTGCTACACGAGTTAGAAAATAATCAGACTCTATACGAGGAGATATTTTCTAGGAGTGTAGAAGATTTTGAAACTGTGAGAAATCGTTTGATATGGGACAGTGCAGGTAATGCTCCGATAAATAAATGGATGAGCTTTCCTGACATGGGACACCTTATAGCTTGTAGTTACAATGTGGTTTGTATCCTTATTTCGAACGAACAATGTTTGACATTTTTGCCTTTGAGATCGGACCCGATACCGGTTGGTAATAGAAAATATGTCGTATTGGCTTTGATTAACGGAAACCACTTTGTACAAGTAGTATTGAACCCGAATGCTCCACTTCCCCCTATTTCAATAGCTTGGAAGAGATGTGCGCTCGACAATGCAAAGGGATGGGCCGATAGTCATTCATCACATTTTGCGCGGTTTCTTGAGCTTGACCTACCTCAAAACTTAGCTGTCAGTGATGAATTTATTGATTTAAGTGATGATTAGACACACAATGTAACTAGGCCTACCTCAAATTATGTAATTGGGATTTTTTTTGTTATCAAATGGATATAACATGATAATTTCTTACAACTTCATTAATTTTGTTATCATTTGGTATTTTGCTTGAATTCTGTGCCTATTGTTGAGTATATTATCACCTTGTTTTGTTTTAGTGTTCAATAAACTGTTTTATAAATTTCAAAAACGAAAATGCAGATTTTTAATCCCCATTCGGTAACCAACAACCGAATAATAAGAATTATATTCGGCAAGTAACAACCGAATGAAATAATAGTAATTCGATCTGCAGGTACCGAATATGAGGCCGGGGCATGTTTAACTAAAATATATATTCGACCCCTTACTGCCGAATGTATGTCTTTATATTCGTTACAAAGGAGCCGAATGTGGCTATATATATTCGGTCTGTTGTGGTCGAATATGAGGCCGGGGCATGTTTAATTAAAATTTATATTCGACCACTTACGGCCGAACGTTTCTCTTTATATTCGTTGTCTAGGTGCCGAAGGTTTCTACATATATTCGGTCTGTGATTGTCGAATATGTGGCCGGGGCAAACAAAAAATTGTATTCGAATACCTATTGCCGAATATTACTATCATTATTCGGTACACTGTGGCCGAATGTTTTGTAATATATTCGTTATCCTATTGCCGAATATGTGTTGGTTTTGACCGAATTGCTTCTTCATTTTAACACTGATTCCCTAATACACAACAGAAGCCAATGACATTTGAAGTCTATCAATTAACCAAAATATAAAGACATTCAATTAACCAAAATATACATTCAATTAACCAAAGTCTATAATTGGAGTTGATACCCAAAAAAAGTCATTCAATTAACCAAAATATAACAATTTACAACATTCATTACATACATATTGTGAAATATGCAAAACATAATTCAATATCAAAAAGTTCCATCATGTAAATGCTCCATAGAGTCTCTCAGCCTCGACCGGCTCGTTGCTTTCGAGTTCGTCCTCGCCCTTCAATAGCTGTCGATGCTCGTCCTCGTCCTCGCCCTCTGACGTCTCTTATAATCCTACTTGTCCCTTGCCTTACCAAACCTGTATCTGTTTCATATTCCCGGACTACTGGCGCAGATGCATGTACCGTGGCCTCGATCGTGTCATCACCGAGGATGGATGCGATAAGCCTCTCCCGCTCTAGAATATCATGCAGTGTTTGTCTTTCGCCCAGCTTTATAGACTCATGTAAAAGAGAAAGGGCTTTCTTTCTGCGGTTATTCTGTAAAAAAAAAAAGTTACTGACAAATTTAGTTCAAAATAACATAATTGAGTTAAAGACTTAAATTCAAATAAAGAAATGTTCATACTCACCAAATCAATGTATGCATCCCCAAACGATCGCGGAAGAGGATGATCGGATGTAGAGGTAGAGTCGGTGGGATGGATCCTCACATGACTTCTCTCTGAATACCAGTCCTCATACCCTTCCTCACACATCCATGGGCTATCTGCATCGCACTTCTCTCCACGGCTACTAAAGGAAAGACAGTGGTGGCGCCAGGTAGTCCATAAGTACTCCACGTAAATGTGCTGTACAGAATACAGGTTTGCTTTGGCTCCTCTTTTGCTTTCGATGGAGGGATGGGCGCGTGATTCCATGGACTGGTTTGCACGTACCCAAACTGCCTCAAAACGTGGGCAGGATGGTACGGCTCAACCTGATCGCAGAAAGCGATACATCCACAGTACCACGCTATGTCCTCGAATGGATGAGCGTCTCTACAGCCACTGTAGGGATCCCAAATCACCTATACATACAAAAATTATAACATGTAAATTTCGTGAACTATAACAAATATATTCAAATATATGCAATGAGAGACTTGATATTTAGACTTACATTTTCCTTTATGATATTATCTATTTGCTGCCTCAGGAATTTCAATCTATTGGGTGCATCTGCAGCGCTCACTGAGGATCGAGGCTTCCACTTCATTGCTCGTGGGTTGCCATTGATGTATTCTAGGTCGGGTGTAGGCCGCTCCACAATGAAGTGTTCGTATATCCAGGCCTGTATTTATAAAAAAATAAAATAATAATAAATAAATGATTTAGTATATGAAAATGAGACAAAGTATTCAAAAAATAATGTACCTCCATCAGAGTGAGATAGCCAGCTATCTGCTTAACCTCATACCGTGAAGCAATCCCCAATTGCCTGTACAGATATGCTAACCCAGCTGTGCCCCAGGCATAGTTGCCTATATCTCCAACATCCGACAAGAGGTTTAAGTATGTGACTGGAACCTTCGTTCCCGTCTTGTCGGAGAAGAGTGTACATCCAATGAGGTAAAGAAGATAGGCTCTCACGTGCCTGTCAATAACTGCATTCGAATCAGTCTCCTTCGCCTTATTTGCAAAGGTTTTCCTCAACCACTCCATCCTCACATAATTGCATTTGTTGATTTTCAATTCGTCCAATGCTGCTTGTTGACTCACTCCTAATAATTTATGTAGCAGGCGAATGGCTTCCTCCTTTCGAATATCTTTAGCCCTCACAGAATTTCCAACAACGGGCAAACCGGTGATTTGTTTGACATCGTCGAGCGTAATAGTCATCTCTCCGAAAGGTAGGTGGAAAGTATTTGTCTCAGGATGCCAACGCTCGACGAATGCCGAAATCAAAATACGGTTAATGTGGGTGTAGGACACCTGCTTCAGTTGGCACAAAGGTGTATTACTCACCCTAGTCTTAAACCTACTGCACTCGGTCTTCCAGTGCCATTCAAATATTTTTGTCACATGCTGTATACATTTGAGAGGTTCTCGATCCTACACAATAAACGAACTTAGTTAGGAAATCGATAATTGATAATAAAGCTAACTACTTTATAACTTATTTATGAATTAATGAAAATTAACAATGTACCTGTCCGTCCCAAATGTATCTCGCTACATTCGTTTCAAAACTCTTCAAAATTTGAATATTCTTGGGCCCTCCTGGGAATTCGGTAGTCGTAGAACCGGAAGGCTGTGATTGTCCCTTCGTCTTTGCCTTCCGCTTCCCCTTCGCCACAACTTTCTCCTTCCCCTTCGAACCCTGGGGAGCAACAATTTCCTTCTCCTCACTCTCACTCTCACTCTCCTCCTCCCTCACACTCACACTCTCACTCTCACTCTCACTCTCACTCTCACGGGCTTCCTCATCCCTATCTCCATCACTCTCAATCTCCTCTCCCTCAGTCTCACTGTCCTCCTCACTCCCACTTGCACTATCGGTACTTGAATCATCGGAGTCAATTCTTACATCTTGCTTTCTTTTGGACTTCTGCTCATGATGGTCGTCGCTCTCACTCTTATCCCGTGATGCACTGGCATCCTCACTATCTTCCCCTGATTCATGTGCATGTTTAAGTTCAATGATTCACTTTTTCATTTTCACGTTTCTTTCGCTCTGAAGCTGTTGGACGCTTTCGCTCTTGTGTTTCCTCCATAGATGTGTCCTCAAAAGGCCGTTTAGTACCGGCTATTTCATCAATTTTCCCTACAAAAAAATAATAATTTTAGAATGATTGATATAAAGAATGATATTGAAGAAAAAAATAATACAAATCAATATCCATTAACATATTTATCTAGACTAATATATTCATAGATTCAACTAATGAAAACAGTCACATTTCACATATACGTAGAGTGTTTCAACCTTTTAGCATATATTCTATTATATTAAGCCGAACCTTCCATTAGTTGGATGCATGTCATCAATTACTAAACTTTTAACTACTTTCAATGAATCACAAAACAACTTTGCTATTATTATGTAATCCCACCCACTGGATTACTGGAGTCACCCAAATTGGCCTGTCGGTTTGTGCACCCTTTGCTATTATGTATTATTATTGTTTTTTCTTTTGCCAAAACAAAAAAGAAAGAGATTCTAGACAGTGCACGGAGTGGCCAAGACTGCCTAAAGTTCACAAACCTGCCTACTAAAGCTGGTGGTTTTAATTCTGGGTTTAGAATAAACAAAGGATGCTTTAGCAAAATACTAAAGGGAGTCGTTTTGAGGCATTCTGACAACCAAATAGATCCTAAAACCCAACATGAAATTTAAAATAGTGTGGGGGTTTGAGTAGACTGCTTAAAGTTCACATACGATGCTAGTAGTTTTAAATCTAGTTTTTGACGTTATTTGGATCTCGGAAAGTATGAGAAAGAAGAAAGAAAATATCCGAATAGATTTCCTAATTTAATACTTTCGAGCCTTTACATTTCCTTGGTTCTTCACAAGATTCAAACATTAAGGTTCAAAGAATGAAAATCATATGCATTCACATTTCAATATGAAAGAACAACTCAGAAAATTTAACAAACAATTATGGCATTACAACATTTGAGAGTGTCATAAATTTTTTGCTTTTTGAGGAAATGAATCGTATTCGGCCCCTAATAACCGAATATACTCAATGAATTCGGCCACTAATCACCGAATGTAAACACTAATATTCGAATACTTATGTTCGAATAAAATTGTAAACCATTCGACAAAATTAGACCGAATATTAGTTTACATATTCGGCAACCTAGTGCCGAAGGATAATTTCAAAATTCGGCATTTTCAGGCCGAATGCGATCTATTAAAACAAAAAATACATTTTTCAAACAAAACATCTAACATTCCAACACTCAAATACGAACATCCACCATTTAAATTCGTCATTTTCAGTGCAAACCCTATTCATAATCACAGAACTAACCTATATCATTCAAAATACATTAACAATCAATCACATTCCCAAAAGAAATCATACCAACGGTAGGGAGAAGACGAAGAAGATGGTGGCTACTCGTTGCTTTTGGATTTTCAAATGACACAGAGGCTGGTGCTTCTTGGCTTGTGCTGCTTTGTGGCTGGTGGTCGTGGCTTGTGGATGAAGAAGACCCTGTTGTTGCTTCAAGTTAAAGTGGAACTGTTGCTGCTCGTGGATGCTTGTTGAAGATGAAGAGTATGTAGTGCAATGGAGGATGTCTGAATATGGAAGATGATGGGTATGGGTTTCTCGGTTTGGCTTGCCGAATACGAAGCAGTGATATGGGTTTCTCGGTTTGGCTTGCCGAATACGAAGCAGTGATAGAAGCAGTGTTTATTTGTTTTTTGTTTTTGTTTTAATTCAGTTAATGGGTTGGGTTAATTGGGTTGCATTGAGAATTTTGTGTAGTATTTAGACTTGTGGACTTTATTGGTATTTTTAAATTTTTTTTTTGTTTAATAATGGGTTGCCTAAATCAATTGAGGGCTGTATTTAGAAAAGGGTAAAATAGACTTAATTAAAATATTAAATGGGCTGCATTTAGTAAAGTCAGTGCTGCAAATAGCCCCTCCCATTATTATAAACTGTTGTAGAAAGTGAAAATTGGCAGGGTTGAAGCACGAACTAGGTCTCTCTCTTTAAGACGTTTCGCACTACTACTAATTATATCTAATACAGTAATTTATAAGCACGCCGCCTCTAGGATACAAGAGCACAACCACTCACTATTATCTTCTCAAAGTCTGTACAGATAGAAGCTCCACACAACACCTTACTTTGCCCAATAAAACTCATAAAAAATAAACTCAAGAATAATATAAAAGACTTATATGAAGAGAAGAGATTATAGATAAGTGTATATATATGAGTGTATTTTTGAATAACATGGGATGACCTCTATTTATATTTATAGATGTGGAAAATTGTAACTCTTGGTGGATAATTAAAATTCTCTCATAATATCACATAAAGGTCATCATAATATCAAATGTAGGTTACATAAAAAATTCGACCAACAAATTGTAAACCCCCATAATATAAATTATATATTTTTTATTAAAATATCCAACAATCCCCCACTTATTTTAATAAAAATACATAATAAAACAATTTTTAACAACTTTTGGGCAAAGTTATAATAACATGCATAATGAAGGTGACACTGCCTTGAAACCTTCACTTAGTATTTCAGTAAATTTAGTATTAGAGTCAAAGGAGACTAAGCCTTGAAACTAACACTGCTTGAGTATACTAGAATTATGTCATACACATATTATTCAATGTGTCCTCATACGAGCTTCAAAAGCCAACACATTATGGCCTGTGCTTTATCCCGATTTTCATAAGTGCTCTATATAATTAGCCCAATTCCCATAGAAAGCGGCCTCACTTCCACACTTATATAGGTGAGTCATCAAGGTTGTTCCTGTAACTCTGACATCCCACCCATAAGGGCTATAAAACTCATTAAGATATTAAAATAATCTCAACCTCTAAATCGTTACAGGATGACATACGCTACACTATAGTATGGACAATTAGTCTTTTAAGACTTTTATTGTGTATGTTCACTCAAACCACTCTATGATTCGTTTTTCCATTAACCTTGTTCTTGGGATCTCCATTCCTTAGGAATAGTATCCTCATAGGTGATTTAATATCTTTAGGCGGGCTTAAGTCTCATCCCCCTCGATGTAATTCAAATCTTTTATCATCTTATTTCACATAATATAATCTCACAGTACTGTGTTTTAAGATCTGAATGAATTATGTACCATGCCAATTGTAGCAATACTATAATAATATATCAACACATTGATATCTCAAAAATAAATCTCGATCTTAACCAGCTTGATTTTTCTCCAATTAATCAATGGTAGATATACACTTAAGTACAATGGATATCTCATTCACAAATAAATATTTATAAAGCATTGATTCTCTAATCATCTTAGACAATTCCAAGAATATACACCATTAAGGTAATATAGTTCACCATTAAACTCAAATGTGAACATTCTAAATAAACATCTTGGATAATACCAAGGCAACACATTTATTTGGCATCTTCAAAATTATATATATATTGTTATTGCCAATATAATATAAAAATTCACAATCATGTGTAATTTAAATAAATTTAATCACATATAAGCAATAAAACATGTAAACAATACATTTATGTGACATGTGAATATTCCTCACAATATCCATCAAATATTAGTGAGCCAAATGTAACCCCCACTATTAATATTATTCTCAAATAATTCTATTAAATTGTAACCTAACTCCAACAGTCACAAAAATAATAATTTAACCGTTACAAAAATAAATTGTCAAAGTTAAAAATAAAATTGATGACATCTTTGTAACGTCCATTATTTGAAAATTTATTCACCTCAAATTTTTAGTGGATAAATAGCAATCAATCAATATCATTACTCCACACGTGGAAAATAATATTTAAATGGTTTAACATAACTCCCACGTTAAAATTATAACATCGATAAAGTGAAATTAACTCCAATTATAAACATTTTTAGTCATATAAATTCTCAAAACTTTATGCAAATGATCGAATAATCAATTTATTTATAAATCTGTGAATTTCTTATTTAGAAACTCTAAGATATTGCGAAGACACACTAATTTCGCCTCAAATATGATTATGTTTGTCAATCCTCCACTTTTCTTTAAATCAATTTATCTATAATTACATTAATTTAATTATATGTGAGGATAACTAATAGCACCAAACCACCCGTAAGCATTCATATAGACAACTAATAATTTGCAATGTAATTCTTTGCACACACTCGGACAAAGTACCAATATAGCGTTAGATCACATCAATTATTTACATATTCTCGTCTTTATATATATATATATATATATATATATATATATATATATATATATATATATAGATATAAACGTGCTCAGTCACTATAGAAAGTTGGAATATATATATTAACACCAAAAAATAATAATTATAATAAAAATGTCATTGGACATGCAGTACTCAAATTGATCGTAAGTTAAAATTTTCCTACCCAAAGCATTCTTTGTGCCAACCTAGCTATCAAATTCAAATAAGTAGGATGGCTTATAATGTTCTTGCCATCATGAATTTACTCATAACCAATTTGAAATTATATTTGCAGCATCATTCTTTGCAAATCTAAAATAAATGATTTTAAATATTAATATATAATTGGAATGTAATATTAGTGTCCAGAAGCAGATACAATGTTTAATTAGTGTGCTTTATCTAATGATCAAATCAACTTTTCAAAAACATCACATATCATTACAAACCTTATATATATATATATATATAAATTCACATCACACCATTGTTTTAAAACTCAGACTCTTCATCAAATCGGAAAAGTTACCGGGTTAAGGGTCAACCGGATTGAACCGTGAGGTCATAAATATATTATTTATTTATTTATTAGAATAAAAGCTATAAATGATTCAAAATATAATTTTTTTAAAATGTTTGTACAATCAATTCATATATTTGAATTTATGTGCAGTCATCAAAATTGAAAATTGATAATTACTATTGATCAATCTTTAGTATATATATTTCTTTAAATGCAAGATAAGAATATTGTATTATTAAATTAGGTGTTTGGGTTTTTTTTTGCTATTTGGAATTTTTTTAGACTGATTTGCCATTTCAGCCTTTTTGGAAGAGATTTTTTTTTAAAAAAAATTAGGACTATTTTAGTCATTTTAGCATCTCAAAAAAACAAAAACAAAAAAAAAAACGGGTTGACCGGTTTTTGAAGTAAATGGGTTTTTGTGGGTTAAACCAACCGGAGAGGGGACCGGTTTCCGGTTCAACCGGTTGAACCGGCCGGTCCGATCCGGTTTTGATAACAATGCATCACACGCGCATCAAGGCAACATGCGTGAGACTAGAATGAAATTACTTCTTCACTCTTCCTCGCTCAATATATAACATTTGTGGTAGAAGTTTTAAGAAACAAATAGACTCACGTGATGCGGAATGCATAAATGTCTTTATCTAAATTTGTAATTAAGTACATATTCTATTCAGAATACATCACAAGTTCAAATCTACATATATCCCAAATTATAAATAAATGTCAAATTCTTTGATAAAGAATTCGAATAGATGAACCGTATGTCTTAAAATTGTTAGAACTTAATCACAAATATTACCTCTATAATATATAATAGATAGATATTACCTCATATATTTTTATGAACTGTTGTAAAAAGTGAAGATTGGCAGGGTTGAGGTGCGGATTAGGTCGCTCTCTTTAAGACGTTTCGCGCCACTACAGATTATATTCGATGCGGTAGTTTGCAAGCACGCCGCCTCGCCGCCTCCAAGATACAATAGCCCAGCACTCACTGTTATCTTCTCAAAGTCTGCACAACTATGAGAAGAAAGAAACTCTACACAGCACCTTACTTTGCCCAATAAAACTCATAAAAAATAAACTCATGAAGAGAGATGATAGATAAGTGTATATGAGTGTGTATTTTTGAATAACATGGGATGACCTCTATTTATAGATGTGAGAAATTGTAGGAGAATTAAATTCTCTCATAATATCACATGAAGCTGTCATCATAATATCAAATGTAGGTTACATAAAAAATTTGACCAACAAATTGTAACCCCCCATAATATAAATTATATATATTTTTATATTAAAATATCCAACAATTTTTATGCAAACTTATTTAATATGTTCACATATCAAATTTGAGTTTTTTTAAATATTTATACCATAAGTTAGTGCAAAAATCACCTTCCTTGTTTGCTTTTGCCGACTACTCAAAATCAAAAGTTTTTAGCTTAGAATACCATTGGAACAACCAAATAACTCTATCAAGAATAGTGTTTTTGCAATAAAAGTAAATGATTTCACATTATAGCTGGCAATTTCTAACTTAACCTAATAAATCAACCAAAACCCTTTCCCAATTTCATTTTGGGTGTGTGAACCATCGGGATTTGAAGCCCACATCGGAATTAGATTTTTGAAAAGAAAAATGAGTCACCACCTTATTTTTATGGAATAAGGAAACCTTAAAAAAAATGTTTTATTTTATTAAAAATAAAATAACTCAATATTTTTAGAAAAGAATGGTCAACAAATTAGAGATGGATTCGGGGATAGGTTATGATGCGGGAAGGTTCAAAGAATACAATCTTGTAGGCATCCACTTTACCCTAATTAAAGGTCTCCTAATATATTTAGGCTATTTAAAATCTTATGCACATAACTCCTAACTAACTAAAACAAATAATGAAAAGAAAATCAAACAAAATTTTAAAAACCTAAGACACTTAGTATCCTAGGGCAAACTTGAGCTCTATTAGCTCTTACGTATCTTACTAGTTTCCTAATAAGTTTCAAAGTTCACATAGTTCGATCTAACATAAGACTTATCCTATTGTAGGGAACTACATTCATGCAAAACCTTATCACAAAGGCTTATCTTGCGACAATCCAAACCCATTTAAAATTCAATCTTCAAGAAACTTTGTTTTGCAAAATAACTCTTTTGTAAAAAGAATTCAATTTTGAAAATAACTCTTGATATAAAAATTCTATTTGAAATATAACGCTTCTACAAAATTTATATTCAAGGTAGGTTTTATTTTGAAATAAATTGACTTTGAAAAGGACATTGATTTTGTGATAAAAATATAATCTTATTTTGAAAAGAAGTCTCTTAATAATAGAATCCTAACTAAGTTGAAAACTTTAGCATGATTGTAATTCTTACAATAAAAAAGTCCTAAGAAAGTAAGAAACCTCTCTTAAACCTAGGGTTTCTAATATACACTTAACCTAAGTTAATATAGAAGCTAAATTTAACATAAACTAGGATTAATGTGGACCTAAACATGCTTCTAAGTTAAGATAAAATTATAGACAGCAACTTAATTATATAAAATCATGCTTGAAAATATTGAATGATACCTAAAAATGTTGTCATATACAAACCTAATTGTTCCTATGTAAACCTAGATGCAATTTCAATGTTAAAAAAATATAAACTATCAATTCAAAACATGCGTTAAAGTCAACTTATAAAATAATAAATAATTTTTATTAAATGGCAATATTATTATTTACATATTATTTTGTCAAGAGGCATTAAAGTTCGAACATGGATGGAATATTTTTTGTCACAGTTCATTCTTAAAGGGAAATATGGGTATTTAATTTTTTTTTTTTTCATAAAGTGACTTTTGCTTTTTTGAATAGTAACCTACCATGCACTTCATGTGAATAAGTAGAAATAAGCACTTCTCCTTCTTAATTCTACTTCTTCCTTTTTATCCAAACGGTTGCCACTTATGCTTATTGGCACTAAAAGCACTTATATCTACTTCTTTTAATGAATCCAAACATGCACTAAGTAGAAATAAAGGCATCTCCAATAGTTCCATCAAAGCCATAGCCAAATCCATATTATAGCTTTGATGAAAAAAATGTTGCTCCACTGGTTTCATAAAATGGAGAGCCAAATTTTTATGGTGAACAGTGATCAACCATATTTCCCTAATTTGGCCAATTTGGCTGATCACTGTAGCTCAGCCATAGTTGCCACCTCAACACAAAGTGGAGCAAAACCCCTTATTGCCCTCATCAACTAACAAAACCGTTGGTGATCACAACCCCAACCTTCATTTTCTCACTAGTTTTCTCAGCACACAAATAGGACAAAAAATTAAAAATCGAACTTTGCATATAAAAAAATAAATGTTTGCATAAATAATCGCAATCTGAACGAGAAACCAAATAGAGCCCTAATATAAAATAAAATTAAAAAAAAAAAACCTAAGCAAAAATTATTTGAAAAAAAAATTAGAACTTTGATGCACCTGTGAATAACGATGATGGTTGAAGACCTCGGTGAATAACGATGATGGTTGAAGACCTCGGTGAATGGTGGAGATCTAGTAAAAAGAAGCCTCCAGCGACCGGTGTTCCGTGTTCTTCACGGTCGATCATGTCATTGCAAGCAGCCCTTTTGGTGTTCACCGATAAAGAGAGAGGGAGGGTTTTGATGATAAAACTTCACCTTCACCATCACGAGCATGTCACCAAGAAAGAGAAAGAGAGAGATGGTTTAGCTCCGATCAAGAACGAGCTCGCCGCAAATCATAGTGATGGTAGGCGAGAAAAAGAGAAAGAGAGAGTGTGATCATCGAGGAAGAGAGATGGAGGGTTTAGCTTCAATTAAGAGCTCACCATTGATCACGGCTTTGGCAGGAGAGAGAAAGAGAGAGAGAGAGAGAATTAAAAAAAAGGATTTTTTTTTTTGAATCGTTGAATAGTTACCAAAAAAAAAAAAGAGATAATGAGAGAGAATTAAAAAAATCCTTAGTTGAATAATTGACTGTCGGTGGGAGTAAAAAGAGGGGTAAAAAACGAAAGATTTTTTTTTTTCTTGAGAAGAGGACAACAGCTACATTTCAAATTCTCAATGGCTCAATTAGGAAACAACTCAATTTCTCAAAACTCCCTAGCTCAAATTCTCAACAACTTCTAAGGTTAAGAAACTGAAATTATTATTTATCTATTGTTTTTTGAATAATCATCTTATCTCTTATTTTAATTTCACTTGACATTTGCGCTAAAAATTTTTTAAATTTTTTTTTTAAATTTATTTACTTTTAATATCTTCTTTAGAAAAAAATATTTCACAAACTTCTCAAGCACGGGTTAAGAGGGGAAAGGCATTCTCAATGCAAGAAGACGAGCCATTGTGCATAGCTTGGTTGACCATAAGCCAAGATCCAGCGACCGGTGGTGCACAAAGAGATAGTTGTTTTTGGAATCGAGTTTTCCAGCATTTTTTGAAGAACACGGCTGGAATAGAGACATGGACTGTATGCTCAATCCAAAACCGATGGGACAAAATCGGGCTTTATTGTACCAAATATCATGGGCGTCTCGAACCGATCAAGCATAGGCAATAAAGTGGATATGTAATAGCTAACCAGGTGAGATTTATATTTTTAAATTTTATCCCAATTTATTTTTTCAAAATATTAATTTTGTTTTGTATCCCTGTGTAGGATACTCAAGCTAAAAGTTTGTATCAAAACAATATTGGCAAACCTTTCATTTATGAGCATTGTTGGGAGCTGCTTATAGGTTCTGATAAGTGGGTGATTGTGGGGGTGCCAAGCAAGCCTAGCCCCCAATCTTTCTTCTACCATATTCCTGAGACGCTAATAACTTTAGACTCGGATCAAGATACAATTAGTCATGGTGGTGTTAGCTCCCTAAGGAGTAAAAGTAAAAGCCTGTCAGGACATAAAGCTTAAAAAGAAGCATGACGGAAAAGTAATGCAAGTCCACAGGTTTTTTAATTTCTAAGATGATGGAGAAAGTATCTTAACACCGTGAACTGACAAAAGTTCTATTTGAGGAAAAGAAGCTACAAATAATGCAAGATGCATCATAAATGGAGGCTACAAAATTACAAATAATAAGGGCTGCTGAGGAAATGAAGAAAACTACTGAAGATAGGGAGCAAATGAGTTAAGATGACGCAATTATAAGTCTTGACACCTCTAACATGACCAGTGAATTGCAACATTATTATCAAATGTGAAAGAATGCCATTATAGCTAAAGCATTGAAATTTTCAAGCAGCTCCAACTTTAGCGTCGACTCACTTCCAGAATACTAGCTTATATCTTTTTAATCCTTTTTATGTTTGGTTTATTTTATTTTTCCTTATTGTAGTTTTTAAATTTTCATTTCTTTTGTATTGATGTAGTTTACTTTTTTCAGTGTATTTCCAATTAGTCTGAACTAATTTAATGAAATGCAACTTTATCTTTAAAAAAAAAAAAAAATTTAATAACAAGTTTCTAAATTAACAAAACATAGCATCGAAACATTCGGGAAAAGATAACATATGATTTGGAACCAACAAAAAAACCATACAATTTGACACACACCATCACTCAATATAAGCTTCTCCTCGTAGTATCCAAAGATGCTTAATAATGTTGTTGCGGAGTGCATAATGTGTTTGAGCACACTGAATGGCGCGGTGACAAGCTATGTACTCATCAAAGCGCAGATTGCAACCTTGTGAGACTTTAACCAGATTGTTCGTATCTATTCCCTCATATTCGTCGTTTGAATTTTCTGCTGCAAATGCATTATTGTCCTCATCACGCTCATATTCAATTATCAACAAAGTAATCGTTCATTAGTTGATTGTTTCCTCCCACTCTATAACGATATATGTATTGCCTACAGTTGCTCTCTCTAACAGCTGTAGTTTGATGGTTTCTTCTTTCTCTTTCCATTCTTTGATACTCTATCGCCACGAGCATCGTCATGTTTGTTTCATCCTCATCCGATGATGATGATGAAAAATCTCCATTGGCAATCTGTTCGAACAAATTACTCATTTTTTCTGCAATTGAGAGTGAAGATATGTGATTGTAAGGGATGAATAAATTTTCTTTCATAGAGGAACATTCAACCTTTTTTCGTTTTTCAAGGAACTGATAGCCTTTTTATTTCTCCCATGTGTCCAAGCCTTTTTATTTCCTCCATGTGATTAAACATATCATTTCATAACTTGGCAGAATCACATGGGGACAACTTTTTCGTTTTCCAATAAATTGACAACCTTTTTGTATTTTTTATTATTAATTTAATTTTGATAGATTTTTTTTCTTTTATAAAATTTGGGAAGAGGCACAACGGTTACAAAATATGTAATAATAATTTAATAATATTTTTTATTGATAAATTAAAATAATGGTGATTGAAGTCTTGGAGATGAATAAAGGGTAGTTGATGCAATTGATAAGGAAGAATGAAGATAGAAGTGGAATAAAGGTAACTAGAGTCAAATTTTGATGCTTACATTATCCCGTCAAAGCCAAAGCCAAAACCAAAAAAAAAAAAAAAAAAAAAAAAATTTTACCCAACAAATTTTGACTTTGACTCCCAAAATTTGATGGAACTATTAGAATTGCCCTAAGCACTTCCACTTTCCTTCTTAATTCTACTTCTTCCTTTTATCCAAACGGTTGTCACTTATGCTTATGGGCACTAAAAGCACTTATTAAGTTATTTCTGCTTCATCTACGCAATCCAAACATGCACTTAAAAGGAACATCCCCGGAGATCCATTAATCTCATACCCTCATCTTCATCAAGAAACAGAGAACTGAGAAGCGGAATGTCTCTCTCTCTCATCTCTCCCACACATGCACTCGTAAGTCGTAATACATACACCTCTCTCTCCTGCGTTTTCATTCAACAATTTCTATAATTTCCCTTTTTTTTTTTTTTTTTTTTTAATTTTTAATTTCAATAAATTATTTTGCTTATTGTTCTCATTTCGATTTTCTTTTACTAAACATGAAAGTTTGGATTCAGTGGACATTGAAGAAGCCCGGGACTGTAAAGCCATCATTGTCGAAACCGACGCGTTTGGGGAGAGACTTTCGAGTTAGAGCGTTTTTCTTCAATCCCACGGAAGACCCCGTTCTCAAAGAAGCGCTTAAGGTAGTTAGAACATCTCTCTTCATTTCAATATAAAAACTGAAAAATTTTAATTTATATATAACATTGTATATATCACACCATCTGACAATTCAGCTTTTATGGGTCTGCCAAACACGCCCCTAAATATTTTATTACGAGTAGTATTTACCAGATTATGCAAGTTGGTTTCAAAATTTAGAATTTGTTAATCCTGATGTTCTAATACTTTATTTTCTTTTTCTTCAATTTGGAATTGTGTAGAATTGTGTTGTGGTTAGGCACCATGAAATTCAGTGATTAATGGTAGAAGAAGAAGAAGAAGGGATTTTGTACTGAATGGTGTTAGTAAATATGTACTAGTTGTGGATTGGCTCTTCATATAAATTTCTTATTGGTATTGATTCTGCTATGTCTGAGTATTTGAGTCTGGGTTGGTTCTTAATAGGTTTTGAGTAAGTAGAAACTTTATGTAATATTCTTGCCTTCTTAGCAGGGCTGGCCCTAAGGTTCTGGGGGCCCAAAGCGAGGGCAAAAAATGGGGCTCTACTATATATAGATTGGAATATTTTTTCACCACCACGAAAAAAATTCCAAAGATACATTGATTAATTTTTTTCCTAAATTTTCTTGGAAAACAAACATAGCTATGAAAGGGAAAAAAAAAAATTGAGGAGAAAAATGTGAAGAGGTTGAAGGTAAAGCAAGCAATGTAGCTAAGGTGCTTAGCCTCTCCGTAAAAGAAGTCTAATTCCACATATCTCTCTTCTTTTAAATTTTCAATCAATTAAAAACTTCTTTTAAATTTTTTACATTTATAATTTTTTTCTTCATCCGATGCTATTTGATATTAACATAGCAATCCTAAAGCCCTAAAATTAAAATCCTAAATCGAAAGTCTCAATCTCACAATAAGTAAATTTATACTATCATATATAGCAAATCTAAAGCCTCAAAATAAAAACCCTAAGTCAAAGAGGCCCATGAGGGATCGAAAGAGAGAGAGGGGTTATTTTCAATGTCAATAATGTCATAAGAGGCCCATGAGGGAGATATGAGAGGGCCACAATTTTTATTTATTTTTTTAAAAAACAGTTTTGAATTATTTAAGCTGATTGGATAAAAAAATTTAAAATTTGATATGGGGCCACTTCACGGATTGCTACTTGAATTTGAAAATTTTCGTTTAGGGTAGTAGAATGGATTCAGCAATTGGGGCCCTAATAAAATGCAAAAAATGGGGGGCCCAAGGCATAGGCCTATGTTGCCTATGTTAAGGGTCGGCCCTGTTTTTCAGTAAGCCTGTATTAGGTAGCTACTGTTGGAAATGTGGGAATGGGTTTGGCAAACTTTAACTACACATCGCAAAGAATAAGGAAATTAAGGAGGAATGGAAAACTATTTAGGGCCCGTTTGCTTTAGCTTATGCTAAAATCACTTTTGGAGAACTATTTCTTCACATATCATTTTTAAATTATGTTCAAACCATGTCTTCACATATCAGCATTTTCATACTACAAGTGATTGTGGTAAAAGCTGGGGCCTCCTAACTTTTGCCACAATCACTATTAGTATGAAAATTTGGTCATGCATCCTATCATCCTTCAAGTTGTTTAAAAGTGATTATCATTCTTCCTTTTAGATCAAGTGAAATTGTAAGCTCCAAAAGTGATTCTAGAAAAATTTAATGCAAACGGGCCCTTAGTGCCCGAGTCAGTTTCTGGATCTAATGATTGAATCATTGACACACTATTTATCATGAACATTCCCTGAATCAATTTTCTTTTTTTTTTCATTTTTTTTTTTTTTTGCCTTAATAGATTTTCTTTATGCGTTTGGTGGGGATTTCTTCAAGCTTTAAAAATTCCCTTTGAACTCCAAAGCCTATTTTTTTATTATATAAACAATGGTTTGTTTGGTTATGCGTTCTAAAATGACTTTAAAACAGGCCTCCATCAAGCAGGGAGGATTTGCTCCCAATTTAACAAGATGTGATAATACTGTTGATTGGGAGTCTCTGTGTATGCCGGAGGAGTGGGGAGTGGAGCTTAAATCATTGACGGTCTCTTGGATATGTGATAATGGAAATTTGCTAAAATAAAGGATTCCCTGTGGAGAAAGGTGATTCTATGGAAATATGGATTTCAATGTGGAGAGTGGTCTTCGATGGAGGTGAGGGGTTCTTATAGAGTGGGTCTTTGGAAGGCTATTGATGAGACTTGAGTTCCAAGAAAAGAAAGATAGAGAAATAGAGAGAAAAGAAGAGAAAGAAATTAGGGAGAAATCAGAAATCAGGGAGAAGTTCTATTAATCATCAAGTCTAACCACAAATAAAGGGTTTATCCCCTTTATATAGAAAACAATCCTACTCCTACTCCTACTAGGAAACTAATTAAAAGATAATTACAACCAAAACAGAAATATCCTAAATAAAATAAAGTTCAATAACATCTAATTATTCCTACGGGCCCTCCTAGTATATGTCCTCCAAGTTTATGGGCTTTGTGCATCATGATCCACATCAGCTATTAGAAGCAGTTTTGGGAAATTTCAAGAGGGGATGTTTTTTAGGATAGGGTCTGTGGAGAGGGTGAAGTTTTGGAAGGTACATGGTGCAGGGATAGGTATTTGGGGATGAGTTTCCAGCTTTCCATTCCATTGCTGGTGATAAGGTCCCAATTTTGTTAGGAACTTTCATGATTGGGAGTTGGAGCAGGTGGCACTATCTTGGGAAGACTTCATGGGTTAAAGATTGATGTGTGGAGGGAGGATGTGATGTGGTGGAAGAGATTTTCAATTGGTAGCAGCAGTTGTAGCTTTCCTACAAGCAGCAGTTGCAGCTTTCCTACAAGCAGCAGTTGCGACCTGGATTTGAAGAGACATTGATATGGGTGTCTGTTAGCACTCATACAATTTGATCTTGTATACTTTGGAATTTTTTTTTTTTTTTTGATAATTTACTTTTGAATTTCACATTAACTAAGTTGCATCTAGATTGTAAAATCTGCTTCTATGCTCTAAGTTTGGTTGCATTGGCTGGAGAAAGAGAGTTCACAGAACGAGGGCAGACAGGAAATTGAAGAGGGCATCGAGCAGGATCAGATGCAAATGGCTGAGATTGAAAGGATTTTTTTTTTTTTTCCTTTCTGGTGGAGATGATTATTTGAAGATGACGAGGACAAGGACTTGCCCTGTCCAATAACAATGGAGGGGGGCGATGAGTAGTAGGGACTAGGGAGATGTTGGGCATGCAAAGAGTTGTTAAGCCTGGAATGGAGGTGGTGAAGAAGAAAACATGCAGCTTTGTGAAGAGGACATGTGAGCGACCAATCTGGAATAGAATGATGGCAAGAAGGTACCAATGCATCTAAAAGGGTGCTTGGACCACCAATGGAAAGGGGTTCAAGCCAATTGTAGAATGAGAGGTGATATTGACAGATTGCTCCACTTGTATAATGAGATGTGAAATTGACATAGATGTCTTGATTCACTTACAAGTGTATCGAAATTTTAAGAGGAGCACAAGAAACAGTGTCATCTCTGCAGGTTTTTTTTGCAAAGTATCCTAGGAAGCACATCCATACTAAACAGTTTTCATTTGGAAGCTACCCTAAAACACAACCTATAAGTTTGGGATCTGAATCTCATTCACTGGACACTTCCTTTGTAACGTGGAACTAATAGTACTTAGAAGATAAGGCAGAGGAATAAAACAGATAACTCCTCTCTCTTTTTTTCTTTTTTTTTGGGAGGGTGGGGCGCTGATTTTTTGAAAAATAATAGCAGAAGTATATTAGTCCCACATGACACTGCCGCTAGTAACCCATTTTCCATCATGGATACATTAATTAATAATAGAACACTGAAAGTTCCACGATCTCTTGGACAGTTGTCTATCCCATGTTAAAATTACCCATTTTGAGTATTATATGTTGTGTGTTTTGTTTTCCAAATAAAGAAAAACTGATTTAGAGAAATCAAATTGTTATATTAGACATAATTGTGTGGAGATCAGTGTTTTCTTTTCCAAACTTTTCACAGTAACCAAACAAAGCTTATGAAATGATTCATAAACTGCCTTTAGGACCCAAACCAAGTTGAATTGGGAAACCATGTCTGACTTTTCCTAAGTAGACAAAGTTAGTTTTGATCTCTCTCTCACAACCAAGTTTTGATCTCGCTACCTTCTCATTCTCTTTCTTCTTCATACAAAACTGATCTATTAAGGACCAGTCCACGAATTAAAATCCAAACCACTCACCATCCACCCCTCTATT
>JAESVK010000137.1:3008694-3068225 GCA_017140935.1 Hamamelis virginiana
CATGCATGACATACATTGGAAGAATATCTAATCCAATGGTCGGTTTTCCAAAATTCCCATCTTATATTGACTAAAAAACTAAGTCCTCATATAAGGAAGTCCTCATTATATATGTGTGTGTGTGTGTGTGTGTGTGTGTGTGTGTGTGTGAATGAGACTGTCAGATTGCAGAACTTGATCTATACAGTATACCAAAGCCTAAAATCCACATTTAAGGATCCAAACCAGTCAATCCCTAATACCTCCAATCAAGTTTCTTGATTTTGGTGAAGAATTTTATACATAAAACTAATTTTTAGATTTGGCATTGTATATCGATTTCTTGGTCAAATTCTGGTTGAAACTTTCTGACTTATTGTTCCTAACTGCTATCTTTATTTCAGACATCACTTGAGAAAGATCCTTAACAAGAATTGCATAATTTTTAAGGGACGATTAAACTGATCGCCAGGAAATCCTCCAAAGTAACCAATTTTGTTAGGCTGCTGCATTTGACACTATTTTTTATTTATTTATTTATTTATTTTATTTTATTTTATTTTTTTATAGGGAGGATAACCTTTATAAATGTCATACTGAAGACTTTAAATTATCCTCTACTTTGCTGTAGTTCTACAATGCAAGAAAAGGTTGGTTTGACCTTTCATCACCTTATTTAGGGGTGGTGTTCCCTCCATGAATACCAGGGCATGTCCAATGTGACAGAATTTTCTGCATGGAACTAAAGTCGGGTGGATGAGGTGGAAATTTGATGCAGATTGAGGCATCAACTTCTAGTTACCTTCCGTAGTTTAAAAAGTTTATTACAAAAAAGGAGATAGGGTCATAGGAATGGATAGATAAATAGATAGATTGACAAGTTGAGAATAATGTTGCCCATAGAACTAGAGTTAGGTAGGCAAAATGGAAATATGACTAGTAGCAAATTTTCACCTTTTTGCTGTCTTGGATATTTTATATATAACAATATAGAGAAACTAAGGACAACGTTTCCTTAGATGATAGAACTTAGAGTTGGATAACAAAAATGGATATGTGATTTATGAATTATCATATCTTTATGACCAACAAACACCAATCAAATTTTTTTTATTTTTATTTTAAAAATGTAATTCTATAACCATCCTTGATTTTTGGAGCCAAGTGTTAGGCAATCCAGATAGGCAAGTTGAATGGGGAAAATAAGAAGAAGAAGAAGATTAAGAAGAAAAAGTTTTGAGATAAGGATGTTTAAGGTAGAAGAGTCAAAGATTAGAAAGGACAAAGGAATGACCAAATGAATGTGAAAGTAGGATAAAAGATCTAAAAGCTCAAAAAATAATTAAAGAAATGGCTGTAATGTAGTCAATTGGGGCAACAGGATCAGTGCATTGATTCCACAATAGTTGGGTTACAAGATTTTTTTTCTTTCATGCCTTTCTTTTGACTGCTTCAAAGCAGGTCATTAACGGGAAATGGAGATATTCTTGGGATGACAACTTTTGATTTTTATTTCCCAATTCAAACCGTGTGAAAGTTGATGATGTGGATGGAGCTCACTTTTTGGCTGCCTTTTGTTTGATTTACAACTTGAGCAGTATTAAAACAATTTCATGGTTCTACTGCACCGTGAATTCTTCTCTCTTCTCTCTCTTCTTCTCTCCTATTCTGCCAATTCTTGATTAAAGTCCTTAAATCTCAAAAGATGCATTATAATCTCACCTCCATCATTCATCTTGCCTTTTTTTTTTCTTTGAAAAAAAAAGGCCAAAAAAATCCATTACGTATCAGCTGGTGTAACAGGATATTGGGCTGATACACACCGATACCATACTGTATTAGTCCATTACAATGAGAATACCTATACATATGGTGAATTGCCCCATATTGCGTACAGTGGCCTTCAAAATCTGTTACGTATCTATCGCCCAATACGATACGTGAAGGCCAATTTTTAAAATGCAGGTCACATGTACACTAGTTAAGTCTTTCCTGCTTTGTTAACATCTATCAACATGAATTTGTTTCGGACATGTACTCACTGGCCATAACTAATTGTTGTGTAAGTTTTATTTGTTTTTTGTTTTTTATCTTTTATCTTTTTTCTGATGTTTTGTTGCTAGGCTCCTCCTATTTATGCAATTTTTTATTTTTTATTTTTTTCTATTGAAAACACAGAGAGTTCTTTAAAGGAGAAGAAAATATACAAGAATCTAAAAAAATCAAATGGCCAAGAAGACTATAAAACAAGCCTATGCCTCCAAAAGCTAGCTGAACTCCTACAACATCTCCTCATACATAGGCTTTCAATCTTGCAAAATGCACCACAAGGGAACACCTTTGAATTCTTTAGTGACCAAAACCCCACAAGGAAGTGAGGGAAACAACCTTGTTCCAAATAAGCTTGCTATGATTGGAATTTTCTTAAAAAACTGTAGGATTTCTCTTCAACCAAACACTCCTAATCAATGCCAAAGAGGCATAAGCCCGAAGTACTTTTCGTGTACCACCCCTTCGACCACTGATTTATTTCTGAATGACCTTACACAGCTCTAGACCAACTCCAATACACTGGGCAGTTCTGTGTGATTTCTACTGCATGAATTTTCCACAAATCACTTGTTAGTGCTCAGGATAATGAAAGTAACACAATTATTTTATTGAACAAAGAGGGCAATGTGATGTAGCTTCTTGACATGTACGCCTTGGATTAAAACATGGCACACCTACATCAGCAAAACTATACTTCATTTATTTAAATATTCACATTTGTGTTGGCACAATAAATGTGGCAAAGTAAAATATCTGGTTATAATTCTTCTCACTGTCTAGCTTCCATATTTTGGAGCTATTTGGTTAAGCATGGTGGTCAATTGAAGCCAACTTTGAAACCCATGTGAATTTCGTGGGACTGATGCGTTATAGCTCTGGTACACTAACTTCACACTTCCCCGCAATTTAAGCTTGTTAAATAATAATCAGAATTTAAATCCACTCAATGTTTTTTTGTGGTTCTTACCGTAATTATAGGTCTAGGGGCTTATAGATCATCAAATCTCAAATGCTTGCTTATTAATTTGTGATGGACAAGCAAGTTTGTCCTTTGCATCAACATTATTTCTTTTGTGCTTGTGCATTTTCGTAGATATTGAAGATATTGAATAACTTTCCCATATTGCATTTCATGACTCTTCCTAACGAATTTCAGTATGAATTAAATGCTGAAATTCATTTGTTTTCTGTATATATGCTAAGAAAAAGATAAATTTTAATTCCAAGCATTTCATTTGCTCTCTTAGATTTGCCTTATTTTAAATATGATGGTTGAATAATTGATATCAACACACCCATAAGCACAAGCATAAATGTTTTGAGCATTCTTGTGCTATTGTGTGGCAATTTCTTTGAATCTTTCTTCTACATTTGCTTCAAAATTTTCATATACTTTTTATATATGGCTATTACCTAATCTCTTTGGCATTCTTTTGCTTTTTTGGAATTTCAGAAATTTTCATGACCTCCAAGATGTCTCACAAAAGCAATTAGAGATTTAGAACATTCATGCTCACAGTAAGAGGCCTTTTGATTCCATGCTGAATGAGATCGGATATCCAAAGCCTTCTTTCTCTCTCTCTCTCTCTCTCTCTCATTTAACAAAATGCGATTCATGATATATTTCCGTTGATGTCTTTACCTTTAGCAGAGTGCATGAAAGTTAAACTATGAGGAGGTGAAGAGAAGACGATCTTTTGGATTCTAGTACTAGTGTCCAGATTAAAATTCTTACAGGAATCGGTGTTGTAACTAGTCGTGTCTTTGTATCTGTGAGGTTCCTTTTATTATTTGTTATTGTTTCAAAGAAGGCTTTGGATATCCGATCTCATTCAGCATGGAATCAAAAGGCCTCTTACTGTGAGCATGAATGTTCTAAATCTCTAATTGCTTTTGTGAGACATCTTGGAGGTGTGCCTTAATAATGTAGCTTCTACCCGTTTCCTATCTTGCATAGGGATGAAGTAAGGATTGTTGTAATGCAGAATTGCTCAGTGACACAGCATGTAAATCATTTGAAGTAGAAGCCATCAAATTCCATTTCCCTGGCCCGTCATTTATTCCCTGTTGGGCTGTTAGCCAGTATTAGGTCCTTAAATTATTATTAACTTGAGAGGATTGTAGAGAGAATCAAGCAGGCTGTTGTCTTAGAAACGGTAAAGGTCTGTTTTCCACCATCGTGCAAACTCTCTTCGCCTCTTATGGAAATCGACTTCCCTAAACATTTACCTTTGACATACTTCCTGAGTAATTAGCTTAAAAACTTGAATTTTTTTCTCTGTAATTCTGTTATCAGCTAGCCTTTTTTTCTTCTTTTAAATGATTTATTTTAGCTCTTATCAGCTAGCTTTCACACTCACCATAATATGTTTGACCTGATAAAATGATTTGCCAGTAAGGATCCATGTTATTTTATTTGCAAAATTATAAATTTGCATTTTATTTGAATTTGATTTGCTGTCATTCTTAGGAGCCAGTTGCCTTCATGGGTGGGATGTTTGCGGGGCTTTTGAGACTTGATTTGAATGAAGATCCTCTAAGGGAATGGGTAACGAGGACCGTGGAAGCCTCAGGGATTACAGAGGACGCTGAAGGGTCAGAACCAGAAGAAGTAGCCCCGCAGCAAATTGAGATTGAATGACTTGCTTTATTGGTTAAACGTGCTAAATTAGTTGATGTTCCACAATTATCCAATTGGTGATGATTTATTTGGAAATTGGAATGCATCTAAACCAATTGATGTGTAGTTTTGTTAATCCATTTTTGTTGTGTGAACTCGAATTCATCTCTACAGTGAAACGATAGGGACTGACCTTCCAAGAGGGTTACACTTCATGTAGCGCAGACTAGCAACACCAACAAGGTTAGAATGGATGAGGGGCCGAGGTCCATTTGGAGGATAATGTCAAATTTATGTGCTGATATTGCCCCCTCAAAAGGGTAATATCAAGTATTTATACGCACACCAATTAATTATATATATATATATATATATTTTATTCCCTTGCAAAGGACAATATGACATAAATGGACAAATTGTCAAATCAAGTATTCACCACAAAATGTTCATTCCAGATTATTATTATTATTGTTTGTTTACTATGTAAACTGGACCTGGAGGGTAGCCATGTAAGGCAACAGTAGCCACGAGGGGGTTGGTTTTGAAAGGGGAACAGTGTGACTCGGGAAGCAACAGGGTGAGACCAAGAGGTGGGTGACCTGAGCCGACCCTATACTAGCTCTTCCCGAAGGGCAACTGAACCCTTAGGTTGCGTTTGGTTGGCGGTTTTGCCTGTGGGTTTGGGGTTTGATACCCCAAACCATTGTTTGGGGGCGGTGGGTTAGGGTTTGCAGAGACCTAATCGGTGGACTGAGGAAGCCGGTCAACAAGGGTTTGCAGAGCCTCTTCTCAGCGTGGGTTTGCAAAATCGAAGCCGGGTTTGCAAATTATAATCTTTCGTATTGACGAGCATACCCTTCAAAATCACAAGTAACAAATATTTTTTTCAAGTCTATCCCACATACACAGCAGCAGCCATGGAAGAAAGAAGAAGAAGAAGAAGACGACGGTGACGACCAAGAAGACCCACTGCGTACCAGAGAATAAGAAGACCCACTGCGTCGCCGTGGGTCGGTTCGTCGATGTGGAGCCGCTGCGTACCAGTCGTCACCCTTCTCTTTATATATATATATATGGTGTCTCGATTTTGTGGCTTTTCCTCGATTTTGGTGGCTTTTATATATATAAATATCTGGTATATATATATATATATATATATAAGGTACAATTCATGATCAAATGATATAAATGTAAATGAAAAAATGATATTATATATATATTTGTTCATTTGATTCTCTTTTTTAAAGAAGGGTAATTTAGTAATTATATTGATTTTGTTGTGAAACTTGATAGTCCAAACAAACAAAGGTCATGCATTCCCAGGCTTGAGATTCCCAACATTCCAAACATTGGTTTGGGGTTACAAAGTTACAAACCCAAACCCCCCGATTAGACATTCCCAGGCTTGAGATTCCTAACCCGCGTACCAAACGCACCGTTAGGTTGCAAAATAGAGACAGCAGGGATTACAAGGTTGGGGGTCAATGAGGGCGCTTCGGACCCCCTGCCACCCTTTCATGCGCTTGCATGCCACCTTAGGTTGACCTACTATTGACCAACCTTAGGTCGTACGGAGCTAATAACTACGGCATCGGGGATGTGTACGGAGCTAATAACTGGAAACCTACGGCATTGGGGATGTGACCCTGCGTTGTCTCACTGGTGCGTGTATGCAGGATTCCCAATGCGACGAATCAACAGCTGTAGTAAGGGAAGTGCACGACACTCTCCGCGTGTCCAAAGACACTTCACCCTGGTTGCTTTCTCAAGCTGGCTAGGGCAAGGGGGTGACACCTCTGTCGACTTGGGAGGTCCCTTCATGCTAGCTAGCTAGCCTCTGTCCCTGCCACAAAACGAAACCAAACTACGTAAGGGGAGCGTCATGCGCTCGTGCATCCTACCTTCCATCACAAGTGTGGGCATCCATACACGGGCTTTCTCTGGGGACGGCATCCCCATCAAGATGGGGGCTCGACGGAGAGTGCGGACCCTGAGGTCACTGTGGTAAACCAACATTTCTGAAAGCTAGTACCACTCTCATATATGGTGTTTTGTGTGTTTTCTTCCTCTACTTTTCTGGTCACATAGCTAAACTAGCTGAATCACGGTTGCGGATCTGAACCAGCTAGATTCTTGGTTGCGGAGCTAAGCTGCGTAGCTGTGCTCCATTGTGGAGCCTTCCTGAGAATGATCCAATGCCAAAGTCAGTACTTGACATAACAAGATAATTCAAAAATGAATGTGTTAGGAAAATAGCATACCTTATTCCAAGGAGGTGTGCTCTTTAAGTAGGTAAGATGCTTGTGGGGCCCACTTAAAACTTTATTTGGCCTTTCTGTGCTTGGGACCCTTGGTGGGTCATTTTCCAAAAATGGCTCCCATAGTCACACTTGTGACTTGGCCCCCATGAGGGAAGGTCAAGGTTGCAGGTCCATTGTTAAAGCAACTCATCCACGTGGCCATATTCCATTAGCTTTCATCTTTAAAAAGGATTACACTGTCAACATTAATATTATTATTCTTCTTCTTATTACTGTTAATGTGTTACTGTTATTGTTATTGTCACTGTTTTTATTTTTATTCTTATTCTTAATCTTATTCTCAGGGAAGCGCTATTGGTGCTCCTCACATAGCCTCTTACACTCCTTGTCAAATTTACTCTTGTTATCAAAATTGTGTCAAGTGACTTTTATAGGATCAATTGCATAACAAATTTTGAAAAAATGACCGTTGGATTAAATACCCCTCTTATGTATGTTAGGTTTGCCAAAAATCACAATGATCGAACGGTCAGTTCTTTAAAAAATTGATTGAAAAAAATGGTGACATTTTTAAAAACAAAAATGTTAGTTTTTCATAGTGACATTTTAAAAAATCAACCGTTGGATCACTTTTATTTTTGGCAAGCCTGATATACATAATAGGAGTATCTAATCCATTGGTTAGCTTTTCAAAATTTCTGCTACAATTGGCCTTATGGAGTGGAGATAGAGGCTTTTGGTTATTCAAGAGCAAATTAGGTATTATGGAATGGAAATTTCCAAATGGAGGACTATTTGTGTCATTGCAATTATATAATTTGAAGGTAGAGTGCCAAACACTATAGTAGGAGTTTAAATAACATTTACTTTGTTATTATTATTAGGGAAATTTGGCTGGAAGTCCCACTTAAGAAAAGTTTATTGCAACAATTCCTACCAGCAATTTTTTTAGGGTGGGGCTATTTACAGCCCACCATTTTACTAAAGGCAACCCATTTAAAATTTTTATTGGGTTTATTTTACCCTTTTCTAACTACAGCCCACTAATCTTTAGGCAACCCATTACTATACAAAACAAAAGTTTTAATATACCATAAATGCCCCAAGTCTAAATACAACCCATTACTCTCAATCCTCTTAATCACCAAGCTCTTCAAAACAACATCTTCTTCTTCTTCCACCGCCATCAAATGCTACCACCGCAGCCATGACAACAAAAGACTGCGGCAACCACAACGACAAACGCAAAAAAAAAACCTCAGCACCCAATACCCCCAACTAAAACATATTACCCCAAAGCTTTCATTTTAGGTTTGTTTGTATATTATTGGTAAACATTATATTTGGATCAAACATGCTTCAAAACATGAAAAGTAGCACTCCGTAACCATTGTGGTGTGATGGTGTTACGAAAAAAAACCCATTTTTCGATCGGAAAATAGAAAAAAAAAAAAAACTGTGTTCGTGTTCGCATTCGGCTTGGTAAGGCCGAATATTAAGCTTTAGTATTCAGTAAGCCAACACCGAATGTGATGATTTAGTATTCGGTAAGCCAACACCGAATATGTAGCTTTAATATTCGGTAATCTAATGCCGAATATGTAATTGCCGAATATTAAAGCTTTATATTCGGTGTTGGCTTACCGAATACTAAATCATCACATTCAGTGTTGGCTTACCGAATACTAAAGCTTAATATTCGGCCTTACCAGGCCGAATGCGAACACGAACACAAATTTTTTTTTTTTTTTTTTATTTTCCAATTGAAATATGGGTTTTTTTCGTAACCCCCTCCCCCCCAAAATGGTTACACAGAGCAAATTTTCATGTTTTGAAGCATGTTTGATCCAAATATAATGTTTACAGATAATATGCAAACAAACCTAAGACAAAAGTATTGGGGGTAATATGTTTTAGGTTTGGTGTTGGAGTAATATGGTGTTGGGGGTAATATGGGTTGCTTATAGTATTTTTATTATGTAATGGGTTGTATTTAGTAAAGGGTAAAATGGGTATATTTAATTAAAATTTTATTGTGCTGCCTTTAGTAAAAATACAAATGGATGGGTTGTATTTAGAAAATGGGCTGCCTTTAGTAAAAGGTGGGCTGTAAATAGCCCCACCCATTTTTTTATTGCCAAAAGTCTTTTTGCAATGTTTGAGACAAAAAGGCCCCCAACACACCTGTTTCTTCCTCAACACGTTTTTTCATTTTCAATTAACTGCAGAAGCAGGAAAGACACAGAGAAAAGGAGAGAGAAAGAGAGAGCAAAAGTAGAGACTAAAGATAAAGGAATCTAGAGAGAGTTGTAGGACATCACTGCTATTGCTACTCAATTCGGCGAGTTCATGGGAAAGCATATCACAATAGATTTTTCATTCGAGATGATCCTCACCGCCGGCAACACCATGCAGCACATCGCACCGGCGAGTGCATGGAGAAGCAAATAGCAATAGATTTGCATTTCGGATTATCCTCAATGCATTTCAAGGTAATCGATCTACAAACAGATCCTGATGCTAGATTGACATAGAAAGAGGTTGATTGGCGGCGATCTCGTCGCCGCTGCTCCCTCCAACGCCGGCAACGTGGCTTCCTCTCCATGTTTCTCTCTCTCTCTCTCTCTCTCTCTCTCATTCTTTCTTTCTCTCTCTCTCCTCCTAACTTGTCAGGTTTACATAAAGTTTACAATAATCCAGATTATATCTGGCTACTGTTTCCACATAAATTATTCTTTACATGCCTACCAGTGGTTGGTATTTGATAAGCCTTCAAAATGCACATACATAGCAATCTCCTCTTTTTTGTGCAGTCACATTCGCGTTTCTAACATCCCAACACCATTGTTTGGAGAAAGTGATAAATATACAGTGAAAATACAGTAAAAATTAATTGAGTTAAGATTTTCACTGAGTTTGAATATTGGATCCATAGCACTGAGTTAGGGTTTTCACAGATTTTGGGAGGAAAATTGATTGAGTTTGGCGGCACCATCAATTCTTCTCCGGCGGAATGTGTATTGAAGCTTCATCGAAGGCATTGTAAGCTTTTTTATAAGCTTAAAAAGCTTTCCTACTCTCTTTTTTTATTTTTTATTTTTACTATGGTATGGATCAAAATACAGTGAAAACACTGTGTTCTTACAAATACTGTGTTTTTGCAAATGAAAACATTGGAGGAAAAGTGCAATGAAAATACAATGCAGCGAAAACATAGTGAAAAAAGAGTGCAGGAAAAACACAGTGAAAATACAATGCAGCGAAAACACAGTGAAAAAAAGAGTGCATAAAAACACACTGAAAATACAGTGTTGGAAAAATACAGTGAAAATAAAAAGTACAGTGAAAACACAATGAAAATACAGTGCATCAAAACACAGTGAAAATAAAAATGTAATAAAAACACAATGAAAATGCAGTGCAGTGAAAATACTGTCCTTGGATGTGTTTTCATTGTGTTAGTGTTTTCATTGTGCTAGGGGTAGTTTTGCCATTTCGAAAAATATTTTTAAAAGATTAGGACTTTTCGCATGAAATAATTTTTAAATAGAACCTTACGAAGGGAGGAAATTTTAGGAGGACTTTCGTATTAGACTTTTCTTGATTAGGACCTATCACCAAGATCCCCTTATTATTATTGTTGTTGTTGTTGTTTTTATTGTTATTATTGTTATTGTTATTGTTATTGTTTTTATTTTTGTTCTTCCTCTTCCTCCTCGTTGTTGTTATTATTCTTATTCTTCTTAGTTTTGTTGTTAACAAAAGTAACATATGTTTGGCTTGCTGTCCATTTCTTGGCCACTTGACAAATAGTAATTTTAGACTTACTTTAAATGTTTAGAAGCCCACTTAAATGTGATACTAATCCCTTCTAAACAATTTAAACCGTAATAGGTAGGTTGACCGAAATATGTATTATAAAATACCATAAATGATCTATTCAGGTATACCTAACTTAGATGAAAGTCAGCTAAGAGCTGGGAGACATTGGATGAAAGTCAGTTTAGATGAAACTCAATCGCGGTAACTCATCCAACACCTCTTACCTCTTAGATGACTTTCATCTAAGTCAGGTATACCTGACTAGATCATTTCTATAAAATACATCACATATATTATATACAAGATGGGACCCCATATTGGGAAAATGGGTTGAGTGGGCGAAAAAGAAAGAACAAAAAAGGAAGGGAGAGAAAATGAGAAGGAAAGTGAAAGAAAGGGAGGGAATTTTGGATAAGAACATACAGCTCACAGCTCACCCCAACATTAAGAATTTGGAGTTTTATCTTTCTCATGGTGAAAACACTCCATTTTTCATATAACTTGTTGATTTGTGCTGATTTAGTGTAGACTAGAATCATACATACTAGTTGAAGGTGCTAGGTAACCTGCTGGTAAAGTCTTTTGGTGGTTGTAATAGACTTAGGTTTGAATCCTGCCTTTATTAGGATGGCGAGGGTTTAAGGGAAATGGGAGGGCTGCCCCCTAATGTGTAGCTCATGAATTCAATGGGCTCCTTGTAGGAAAAAAATAATAATCATCATATTTGCTAGTTTGAAAGTTTGAAAGAACCATTTATGAAAAATCTGAGAATGCCTGTACTTTTTTTTTTTTTGCGCCAGAAATTATAGAAATACCCCTACCACAAGTTCCATAATATTATCAAATGGGTATCGATATTCTTTAATTTGCTCGAACCCGATATCTCTCCCTTGAAAGTTATGATATATGTCACTAAACCAACATTCCATTGGCACATTATTTGCATATACTAGATTCTTTATTTTTGTCTGAAATTTTATCATATGATATAGTATCATGAAGAAATTTATTAAAAGTTTTGGTAAAATTATTTTCTGTGAATTTTTCTTTATAGTTGGAAATAATTTTGTCAAAAACTCTGCATATTGAGATAAATTCAATCATGAATTTTAATATATTTTTCATGGTTGAACTTTAAAATTTTTGTTTTTAAACTTTTGGAAACCCCAAATATAAACTCCCGATTCTACTCCTCACTACAATCACTTATAATATGAAAATTTTAAGGGTCGGTGGTTTGTAAAACCTAATATGAGATATTTTGAAAAAGCAGCCGTCAGATTAGATTTTTCGCTTATATACATTATGTTTGCCAAAAACCACATTGATCCAACAACTGGCTTTTCAGAAAACCAACAGTGTGAAATTGTGACAATTTCACACTGTATTTTAAAACTGTGATATTTTTTAAAAAACAGCCGTTGGATCAATGTTATTTTTGGTACATCTAATGTGTGTAAATAGAACATTTGATCCAACATCGCTTTCTCAAAATACGTATTCCACGTTGGGTTTTGCAAACTGTGTCAAACCATATGTAAGAATAATGTGTGAAAAGAACTTAATCCAAAATAAAAAAAATTAATAATTTGGATATAGTTACTGCAAAAATAGGTGAATAAATAATTCTTCAAAAGTGACTTTAAAAAATAATTCAAATGGGACCGAAGCCAACCTTGGAACTTCTTTTCTTGTTTTGGGAGTCAGCATGCTGCAAAGTGTGGAGTATGGAAAAAAGAATTACCCAATTATGGAGTATGGTAAAAAGAAATAGGATTAGACTAGGTCTAAACACCGTATCTCCACCAATATAACCAAAAAAGAAATGCTACAGCATTTAGCTGGCCCCCGAGTGGGACTCAGAAGTATCAGCAAATAACAAAGGTGTTAAGCGTAACGGGAGGTTACACAAGGCATGTAAATCACAAGTTTCCACGGAAGTAATTTGCATTCACGCCATAATTCTTTGACGATTTTATTCTGCTGTAATAAAAATTTTGAATCACACTAAAACGTTCATCACTCTACCATCAACAAATATTCAATATTCCGACACATGGAGAGAGAGAGAGAGAGAGAGTGTCCAGTTGTATAAATAAAGCACAAGCTATCCAATTACTAAATTGATAACAAGCTGTTTATACAGTTTTTTTATATTAAAGAAAAGCTTTGGGTCTAACAGTACATGAGGAATGGGAGAAACTAAAAGGAGAAAGGATAAGTGGGGTGTAAAATAACTGCAATCAAAATAAATAAGACAAAAAAATGTGCTTTGTACTTATTACCAACACTGACCCACTGTAAGTATTAAGCTAACACTAAAAACTAACAAACCTCTCTATAGCAAAACTCAGCTCATCTTTTGCTTTTTGCAAGAAAATAATGGATGGGGTTGCTCTGATGGCGTATTTATGAAGCGTGAATCTCATTTTCTTTCTCTGCTTTCATCTTCATGCATGCCCACCCCTTATCAGAACTTGTAAATCCAACTGAAGAAGCATAAATTGATCAAGGCATTTTACTTTGGATTTGCCGATGAATATGTACAAGAAATTCAACATAGGAGACGCCACTTGGAGTCTTGTCTTCCACCATGTAGGAGAAGAACAACATTCCTGGAGAGAGAGAGAGAGGAGAGGGGGGGGGGGGGTTTAAATAGCACTACAAAACCATTTGTTTAATAGCACTACAAAACACATGCAAAATCACAGCAAAAGGATTTTGCTTGTCTTGTTTTGGACAGACACTGTATTCAGTAAGATGTTATTTAAAAAGATTCTGGTTCTCTTGATTGTTCTTGTCAATTTCATCAATGGGCTGTCAGATATCCATGAGTTCTTATTTTTATTTTTAAATTATAGTGCTTTACCAAAGACATCAAAATGAAAATAGTAATATTAATAAATACTCAACAAAAAAGAAAAGAAAAAAAGGTTGCAGTCATTTGCAAAAAGTCAAAAAGCTTAAGATCATTATTATTATTTTTTTTTATCACTAGATTGTTTTTTTCTTTATTTTAATTGAAGGAGATTCCTGAATAAATTTATGTGATCCATTAACGAGGATGATGTAATGTTTTGGTTCAATTGACATATTTCAGTTGTCAAGCAGTCAACGCAGTTGAGGCCCAGTTTGCCTGACAGGGCTGTTCTTTTGTGATTACCTGATGAATTTCCATTCTCACTGCATTTTGTAATGGCCTTATTGCAATCAGGAGATTACTGAATAATGTAAGTTATGTGATGAGAAGTATTCTGATGATATCAAGGTTCATTGTTTTCCTTTATATATATATATATATATATAGGGAGAGAGAGAGAGAGTAGTTTTATAGCAGAATATATTGTTGAGCCCTAAACTGTATAGAAGGGCTGTTCAAACACTGACCTGATGAATCTCCTTTCTTGCACAATTTTAAGCTGCAATAAAATAGGAGGAAAATTTTGATACAAATGCATTCGATTGAGCAACCTTAAATTGAATAAAACAATATATAAATTTAAAAACTGCAGCAAGGTTTTTCCACAAAGTAGGAAGAAAAATGAAGAAAAACTGCAAGAAACAAACTTATTCATACCGGAGGTAGGAACATCTTTGGCGCCTTATCTCATTCACCACATCATTTAATTTCTTTGATAACGGATTGTCATATTGCTGCAACACAAACTGAGGAAAAAAAGAGAGGGGGCGGGGATCAGAAAGAAGTTGAATAGATGGGGAGGTATCACAGCAAATGAATTTGCCAATTTTCACATCACTAGTAAAAGTTCTCATTCTCACAATCCAACAATCATAAAAACCAAAACTCGCCAAAGAAGCTATAACATTTATGATTGAAGAAAAGGAAAAAGGGGATCTGAACACCGAGACATCATAAACATTCTTCTCAATAGTACGCAAAACATAGGGCTTAAAAATAGAAGGTTGGGATGCAATGATTAATGTGCCCCATCTAAGATATTCTGGACCATTTATTTTACAAGTTTAACAAAAAATGGTCTGGAAAAAGAATGCTGCAGAAGATTTTAAAATCTTAAATTCATAGACTTTCAATTTTTTGGCCAGCAATCTCCTAATGAGCACATCATGTCCGAGATCCTAAACCTAACCATACGTCATGAGTCAAATTCAGGCGCTTGATACTTTGGGTTCAAGACTAAGATACAAGTTGTTCCAGAACAAGAATAAATGATATTAGGAAGAAATTATGTACTACTAAAAGAAAATTAAAGTAAAACTACCTGGGCAGGAATTTCATCAACTGAGGAAATGCCAAAAAGTTGTCGCAAGATATCTGGATCCACCAAGTTCCCGATATATATTAAACCATCCTCACCATTCTCAAGAAGATAGATTCCCTCATCACTCACATGTTCACTCGAAAGCGGAATTACAGGAGGAATAAGAGATCCATCCCCCTCCTGTCAATATGGAAAAAAGTGATTTCAAGAGTACGTCCAAAACATCACCAAGCATTAACCTGTATAACGTAATACATACCTTTGAATTAAGGTCGTGAATAGCTATCATCCTGGGGTACACCAGTGGGATTGCCAAAGGAGTAGAAAGGGAGGAAACATAATTGATCCAAAATGACCGGTCATCTATTCTGCCGTCAGTTCGCAGTCCAGTACTTTTAGTCAATGCTGAAAAGAGACAAATAATGAAAATTTATGAGCCAATGTATAATATGTATTCTGAGAAGACAACAGATATATATACTTTCTAAGATGGTTTTCTGCCAGTGGAAGAGATGTGTTGTGCTTGATAATTGTATCAATAACATAAAATACCACCAACCAACAAAAAGTGAAAAATGAAAATAGTTTTGAGATAAACAGACTTATCTAATTCAGGTGACCATGTGTCCTATGAAGCATCACACCTGAATATGTAAGCTTCAAAGAGTTGGCTCACACACAAGAAAAATCTATCTAAAAATGGAAGGTTAGAAGAAAATGAAAAATGACTTTCGTCACACTCAGTTCATTAATGGACGCATGGTATGCCTCAGCATCTCCTTTTTCCCTTTTTAGGGTCAACAGTAAGAACTGAACCATAGAATATGCCCCTCCTCTAGACATACCTTTACCACCATGCTATAGTGACATCTCCAATTGCCAAATCTTTTGACATGGCATATCCAAACAAGCGTCAAAACAGGTGCTTTTGATTCAAGAATGGAAGTTCTGTTATTTAAAATACAGAATAACATGCTTCCGTACAACCCAGGAAAAAATTGACATCAGAAGTTCTACAGTACAAAAATAATAAATCTACAGGTCGTTGGAACAGAGTTGGCAGCAGCTTAAACATAATCCATTCACTCATTAAGGAATTATAAGCATAAAGGGATGTACCAAGGTTGTATAGGGGCAGAAGCTTAAGTGCCTCCGGCAGAATAAGCTGTCCAGATGACGATACAGTTGCGCAAAATTTACGATATGAATGCAGAATGTTTATGCAAAGGTTGGTCACTTGCTCCCTGACTTGCAAGAGCGGGCTGGAAGGAACTTCACTTGCCACTACAGTATATTAAAAAAGTAAAATTAGTATTCTTCACATGAAAACTAGAAAATCACACTATGTACTATAGAACATGTTGCATTTGGGGAAAGAGCATGTTGCATTTAACAATTTAAAGCCGTTGGGCGTGAGTGAGAATTGATTGTTCAAACTAGATATATAGCTGATGGAAAAAAAAATAAACACACACGCACACACATACAAGGACAAATTATAATACCTTGCTTCAAGAAACATGCAAATTGAGTATCCAGGTCAGCCGAGCGGAACAGATTGCTTAACATACTTGTGCATGGCAGAGATAAAGTGGTAACTCGAATTCTTCTTTGGCCATACACAGTGGTGTAAAGAAGGGCGCACTGGGCAATAAAATGCAAAAATAGTCAAAAGGCAAAGAGCTTTCATTTTTCATTTTTATTTTTTTCTGATCAAGCAATTACCGTTTAGATTCTTTTCTTAGAACTAAGAATAATACAACAATCTTCACATAGTAATGAGCAATATGAGGAATAGAAACTCCATGCATATTTCTGTGAATATTAAATTGTACCTGAAAAGAACATTCTGAGCCGTCCTGCAATTTATCATCATGTTTTAAGGTCACCATAATAGTTTTGTCACAATCAATCTGCACAATATAAAGTCTTAGTTAGAGACTAAACTATAGTAATAAAGCAAATAAAATCTGCTAGATCCCAAAAAAAAATTATATAAATTATATAAGCAATGACAGTAGGAGAAGAAAAACCAAAACGTAGACAAGAGTAATGCTAAGACAAAAAGCAGTCAATTAGCTTTTGCAAGATCAATGAAAAGGGAAGAAAACTAGCATCAGAATTTTATTCCCATAAAATTTTACAATGAAAGCATATTTTATACTAATCCTGCTTGAAAATTAATTTGAACCATTTATTATCTATAATCTGAGCCATTATCACAAAACTTCTAACTGAACAGGACAGAACTATGGTGAGCTATACCACATGACTTTTAGAGAAGTCAACATATCCAAAATTTAAGCCAATCCATGGTTGGATGCTGACAAATAAGCTCCCTAACAAACCCTGATTACTGAAACCTTTTGAGAAAGTGATCTCAGAAACCACCTTCTTCCCACTTCCCTTCTTAGACTAAGAAACATTAAGTTTGATTATATTTGCATCATCTTGACTGAAGCTTTATATACCTGGAATTTTTAGAACTATTCATAGAAGCAGAATACTAGAATAAAGTCTCATGATAAATGCAAGTGAAAAGGGGTTTTTGTGGAAGATATACAGATTCTTGATGTGGTATTAATTGCTAATGAGGCAGTAGAGGAGCATCATTCTAAGAATAAAGAGGGTTTGTTATTTAAGGTTGATTTTGAGAAAGATTATGATCATGTGGATTAGAATTTCCTTGATTTTGTTTTGAAGTGTAAAGGTTTTGGTGATAGGTGGAGGAGGTGGATTAAAGGGTGTTTGTCTTTGGTTAATATGTATGTGGTTGTCAATGGTAAACCTGGTGATTATTTCAGAGCGTCTAGAGGACTTAGGCAAGGTGACCCTTTATCCCCTTTTTTGTTCACTTTGGTGGTCGATGTGTTGGAAAGACTGGTCGATAGGGCAAGAGAAGTTGAGTTGGTGGAAGGTTTTAGGATTAGTAGGGATAGGATTCATGTGTCTTACCTTTAGTATGCAGATGATGCTTTGTTTTTTTCGTCAAAGGATGAAGAGTGTTTATTAAATTTTCAAAGAATTCTGCAAATATTCGATTTGGTGTCTGGATTGAAAGTGAATTTGAGTAAGAGTGCGTTGATAGAGGTGAATGTTTTTGATGAGAAGTTTGGTAGGTTGGCAGTTTTAGTAGGTTGTAGGGTAGAATCTTGGCCTATGAAATATCTTGGATTCACTTTAGGAGGGAATCCCAAGGCTGTTTCTTTTTGGGATCTGGTGGTGGAGAAAGTTATAAGAAAGTTGGATGGGTGGAAAAAGCTTATGTTGTCTAGAGGGGGTAGGTTGACTTTAGTTCAGGCAGTCTTGTCAAGCATTCCTATTTATTTTATGTTAGTGTTTAAGGTTCCAGTTAAGGTAGCAAACCTTTTGAGAGATTAATGAGAGATTTTTTGTGAGGAGGGAAAAAATTTCACTTGGTGAGTTAGGATGTTGTATCTCATTCTAAACCTGAGGGTGGCTTGCTGTGGGTAACATCATTTGTAGGAATTCGGCTTTATTCGGGAAGTGGCTTTAGAGATTTCCTCGGGAGGTTGATTCTCTTTGGCATAAAGTTATTAAAAGTATGTTTGGTTTGCAGGATAATGGTTGGGATGCTATAATAGGTAGGAAGGCCACCTGTTGTAGCCCTTGAAAAAGTATCTCTCAGGTTCTTCCTCTTTTTTCGGGTTTCGTATCATTATTCGTGGGGAATGGGGAAAAAACTAGATTCTAGGAGGATGTTTGGAGGGGGGAGTCTTCATTTGCTTCCTTGTCTCCTAGGTTATATAGTTTGTCTCTTGTACATGATGCTTCTATCATTCGTTTTGTGGTATCTTCTTTGATTCCAATCTCTCAAAATTTTCATTTCTTTAGAAGTCTAAATGATGAAGAGGTTGTTGAACTTTCTTCTCTCTTGTCTATCCTTGATGGTGTTCATTTAAATCCTTTGATTCGAGATAGGAGAGGTTAGGTGTTACATTCTTTAGGATCTTTTTCTTGTAAATCTTTCTTTTTGTCATTATGCGATAAGGCATCCTTACCTTCCTTCGATCCTGCCAAGGTTATTTGGAAAGCTACAGTAACCCTTAAAATTCAGGTTTTTGCTTGGTTATTGGCACTTGGAAGAATTAATATTAATGACCTTTTTCAAAGAAGGATGCCTAGATTGTGTATCTCTCCCCAATGGTGTGTAATGTGTGGTAGAGAGGGGGAAAGTATTGACCATTTATTTTTGCATTGTGCAGTTGCTAGAAAATTATGGTTTTATTTGTTTCAGCTTGGTGATGTGTTTTGGGTCAAGCCTTCTCACATGCTTTTCAGTTAATGGAAATTAATTTCAACATTTTTAGTTCTTCTGAGAGAGCTTCTTTTTTAGAAAAATGTTTTATTTTGGCTATTTTTTGGGTTATTTGGATTGAAAGAAATACTGGAGTTTTTTAGGATAAAAGGGTGTCTGTAGATTGTTTGTGGGAGAAAGCTAGCTTTTTTACTTCCTTGTGGGTTTCGATCGCTAGAGAATTTAAGAGTGTTCCATTGTTAATGATTAGGGGTAATTGGGTGGCCATTTGTAATTAAATGGGATAGTCTTCCTTTGGTTTTCTATTGTGTGTTTTTTTTTTCTTTTGTAAGTAGGACACCTTGTTCTCTTTCCATTTATCAATAAATTTGTTGATTATCAAAAAAAAAAAAAATGCAAGTGAAAATATATATGCTCCATTAATGAAGTCCTACAAATTTAAGAACATTGAGCAACAATAGAAAACTCTACAAATTAAACTTCTAACCATCATAAAGACACTCCATTACCAGATATCTAGCTAGCGCTGTAGAATCTAGGGGTTCGAGCCAGGAGGCTGGAAAGACTGCCATTTCTTCTTATTGTTCATTGTCACGAAGGCCTTGAGTAGGCACCTGACAAGGTTGGCCAATGGGCCGCAACAAATTGCCTTATTTTCCACTTTGTGCAGGTGGCCCACTGATTTTCATCTTCAGTTTGTAGATGATATGACTTTTCACCACGACAAGAGTATCAAAGGGCATACTTTAAGGTCTCAAAGTTGACTCTGGTTAAAAATAAATACAAAAAGTTTGCAGAGTAGATGTAAAAGGCATTGGAATTATGGAGATGGATTTGAATTACAAGGTCAAGATACTTTTCTTGCTTTTACCACGATCCATAACCCTATGCTAGTGACACTTTTAAATTAGATTGGGTGCAACAAGTCCATACTCTACTCTCTATTCAACTCAACTCAACTCAACAAAGCAATGACTAAGCATTGATTTGAAGTACAATGTGAGAAAATTTCCTGCTCTTGCCTCGGTCTACTAAATTCGCCCAAGTATAGCAGTTCCCAACTTAATTCAACTCAATAAAGTATCAAATTCCGACAACTTGGGGTCAGCTTTATGAATCATTCTATGCCATTCAACTGTATCTAGGGCCATTTCTTCCATTAAGTCATACATCATGTGTTTTCTCACCACCACAACATGCGTTCTTTTTTACTTTCCTCTTCCCTTATAGAGCCTTCAACCTTAAATAAATCACTCCAAAGACTAGTGCATTCCTTGGTCTTCTTTACACGGGACTGAACCATCTTACATGTTTTCCATAATCTTTTCCTTAACTCATGATACCTATAGCATCATTTATTTTACTTTTCTTGTATTGCCTCTCACCCATATCAACATCCAGAATTCAGCTGCACTCTTTCTGTGCATTTTTCTTAAAACCCAACATTCAATACCATAAAATATAGCTGGTCACATAGGCGTCTTATAAAATTTTTCCTTTATCTTTACATATACTCTACAATCAGTTGATCATGCATTTCAGAAGCACTTCTTCACTTCATTAATTCCAACCTAATGTCATCGCCAAACTAACCTTCCTTATCAATAATCAATCCAATATTCCAATGTAACAAAGATGGTTACATTGCGCATTTCCTGACCATCAATTGCCTTTATCCCTTTGTGTCTACACTTGGTTTTATTAAAGTTATATTCCATATATCTTGTTTTATACAGCATGTCTTACAGCCTTTGGTAACTAAAGTATCTCTCTATACTACCTAGAATTTCCTGAATTTAGTTTCCTCAACTAGAATTTTGTCCTTAGCGAACATAAGGGTCCAATGCCAACCCTTGATTGAAGCGAATATGTAATTCAAGTGTCACTAGACTCTCCTTCAATTATTCAGCCTCTAGATGCTAAAATACCTTTCATCGAATCAATAATTGAATCCATACCCCCTCCGTTACAAAATGCACTGAATTACCAATCTAGGGAATCTATCATATTCATCACTTCTTTATTCTTCTCTTTGAACCCTTCAATCAGTCACCCATATTAACTTGAACAGTACAATTACAAGAATGGTATGGGAACCTTGATAAATCACTTATTCAGCTTTACTGGTGTTATTTCAAATATATTGTAATCCCTCTTTCTATAAACAAAATTTTAGTACTTCATCTGTACAACATGAACATATCAATCATGGGGCTACAGCCATCCAATTTGGCTAAAAGTTTGGTCTAGCATATTTCCCAATTGAACTGAAAGGGAAAATGCTGGATGTAGAATTGGGCTGAGGTTTAACATCACATAATCATTATCAATAGAGGACAATCTGCCCAAAACAGCTTAGAAAAACAGAGCACATAGCTCTCATATTATTATTTCTAATTTATATACAAAATTCAACCATAATTTCACCATTAATACAGGTCAACATATCTGTGGTTCAACGACACTCAACATTCATGGAAGAGAAAATATTGACAAACATTATTAATGATGCATGAATACAAAAGCAAGTATTTTGTGAAAGATATACAAACCCCCGGTAGGTCAACATCTGTTGGAATGCGTTTGCAGAAGTTTCCAGAGTATTCTTGAACTTGAACACCCTGTAAAAGATAAAATAAATAAATAGTTTAGATGTATGTTCAATTTTTAAGAATAAAAAAGAACAATTATCGTATATTAGTGGGGAAACAGGCAACCAAAATTCAGCACTGGTAAAAGATCACCTGGCTGCATCTAACACGCATCACTGCCTCAAAACCTTGGGGCCTTGTGACATTCCATCTAAGGTCATTGTAAAGCTTGGCGGGATCAGAAACAGCTGAAAAGGGATAATAGTAATATACCTGGAAGAGAGAGAAGAATATTTAATGTTCAAATCTGAAGCAAGCCAAACTTACTAGGAGAAAATACTTGTAGTCAGAACTCCATAAGCACCTTATTAGTAGGACACATAGCTGGAAGTTTAAAGGTCGGAACCAACAAAAAATGAGTCCTATCGTAAATACATAGAAGTTCCAACATTACAATGATTTGATGATTGTGGCATCTGATTTCACCAGTTCATTTTAGAAGTCCACAAGTATAAAAATAAAATACTCAAATCAGATTCATTTAGGTGGCTTACCAGAGACTGGACCAATTATGATCCTTGACTTTTTCCCTAAATGTGTTTTACATCAGAATAAGGTGATTATTGCATTAACAGAAAGATCTCTAAAGAGTATAACCATGCCAAATGGTGCGCTCATTTTTCAGCACAATTGTAGTTTTCAGTAGTCATTTGATATCAAAGAGGCCCGCAAATTTGCACTAGGAGTAGATTTTACATTTTATATAAACTTCAACCATTGATGTCCTATTACATACTGGCCTCTAAAGATGAGGAGATTATTTTAAGTGTATCTACATGTTGGGTGTAAACTAGTGCTCTGAAAACTGGAGAATAGTCAAAAGAACCATGAAAAACAAGAACCAGCCCTTGTTCAGCTAGGTTGATTGCAGCACTATTATAAAAGGTAATTTTATTTGAATTTCCCCAATCTAACCATTCTTTCTGATCTACCTTTAAGGTATTAAACCCTAATAATATAATAAGATGAAACAATATGGTTGTACTTTAGAACCAGGTTCCTAGATAGACACATTTTCTTGATGAGAAAACTCTAGAAATTTTCTCAACTGCAGTGGGTGTATGTGACCAATAGATAGGCAGGGATTGGGGATTCTGACATAACATGAGATGTGAAAGGCCCTAGTTCCTAACATTCCAAATTTTTGACAAAATACAAGTCAAATAGTTCTACCAAATCAGCTATAAAGAAAAAAGTATGTTGAATGTCAACTGTATTGCAAGAAAAATGGGGTTGATAATCCAGAATAAGGTGCTTCTGATGCATATTTCATTTTTTTCCCTTTCACCAAAAGTGGCTAAATGGAGACTTTATGAAGAAAGACTTTTTGGAGTGGAGTTGAATTGAGTTGTATTCCTCTCTCTCTCTCTTCTAATTTCTAAAAATGCTCCCCTTATCAACAAAAGAAGACGTATAAAGGAAAACTAAAGGCACTACCTCCAAAAAGAATGCCATGTCTCCAACCCCGAAAGAACCCAAAAGCCAGATGAAAATCATCAGAACCTAGTTTGAACAGATTATTCTTCTGTAATCTCCAATATTTAGAATGATTCAAGAAACAGCATTTAAGAGAGGGTGAAGGACAATAATCAGGAAATGAAATACAGAAAGGGTTTTAACCAACTGTTGCCTATCATTTCATTGGGTAGGTTGCTTGCGATCCTCCCTAGGAATTTTCTGAAACAAACAGTGGTGAAGGATTCCAGCAAGAAGTTGATTTTCAAAGATAAATAGAAAGGTGATGATAAGTTTTCACACACATGTCAATAGATGAGAGAGAGCACATTAAAGAGGTTACCTATAAAAGGTAGCGGATGCTGGAGTAAATAAAATGATTTAAAACTTGCTCAGATGTCTAAACCAGTGAGATTTTCAAGGCTAGGGGGGAGCAGTTTGGTTTGGGTCGATTTAGCTATAACCCAGAAGCAAACTGACCTAGGTTGGTCCTTAAGAATTTAAGCAAGAACTGAACCAAGGTTCCCTAAAAGCTGAACTTAAAATGTATTTGACAACAAATATCTTTTTGCTTTAGTTGAAATACTCTAAAGAAGCAATATTTTTCCCCGCTCAATCAATGAAGTGAGCTGTAAACCACTATATTCAAATATTAATATAATCTGATTAATTTTCTTATGGAAAGGGCAAAACCATTTAAAGAACTCTTGGAATGCTAGAAAGCATTATAACAAGCATCACACTGTTGGACCTCAAAGAAAAGATGGCACTTGTTTGTTATATATAAAGGAGAGAAATGAGTTTTCCTCTCCCAATCAACATGGTTATTTTTCTTTTTCATTTTTCAGGTAAAAGTATTCATGTATTAATAAAGAAAAGGCTAAAAAAAACCTGTACGCATAGGGTATTCAAATGGAATAAAAAAAAAAAAATTATAACAAAGGAGAATCCAAAAAATGGAGAAAAGAGTGGAGATTCTACAACTACTGACTCTTTCCTCTCAAAATATTTACTTGTCACACTATATTTTGAGGACAAGAGGGAATCTTCCTCCCCATGGAAAATTCCTTGATTTCTTTCCTTCCAAAGAGTCCAAAATATAAAGCATGCGGAACCATTTTGCAAACAGCTGTACATAAAGTCTGTCTCTCCTACACCACCATCCCTTGAGCAATATTGTCATGTATTCTTGTTTACTACATGTCTTTTTTTAGAATACCAATGAGTATGGAAAATAAAATAGAGCAGTTGATAAGATATATTCTGTGCGAAGGTTAGGGAGAGGGGACGAAGATGCTTTTGATTAGTTAGGATATTTTCTCTCACTCAAAGTGTAAAGGCGGTCTTGCTGTGCATAACATTGTTGATAGGAATTTGGCTCTAATTGAGAAATGGTTATGGAGGTTTTTGCTCAAAAGTAACTCTTTGTGGCACAAGGTAATCAAAAGTACATACGAGTTATTGGAAAACGGAAGGAATGCTAATATGAAAAGGGGGGCTACTATCCGATGCCCTTGGAAAGGCATTTCTCATAGTAGTCTTCTTTTTTGCTCGTTTTATATCGTGTTGTTAATAATAGAAAGAGAATTTTATTTTGGAAAGATGTGTGGTGGGGTTAGTTTTCTTTTGCAGCATTTATTTTTTTATTTTTTATTTTTTTCTTATAATCAACAAATTTATTAAAAAGAGCAAGAAAGAGGACAAGAAATCCTACTTACAAGAGAAAAAAGGCAAAGAACCAAAAGCAAAAAAAAAAAAAAAAAAAAAAAAAAGAGAGAACACAACTCCTCAATGATTACAAATAGCAGCCCAATTACACCTAATCACAACCAAAGGAACACCCTCGAATTCTTTAGTAACCGACACCCACAAAGAAGATAAAAAACAAACTCTATCCCACAAACTCTCTATAGACAATGATTTATCCTAAAAAATTCTAGCATTCTGTCTCTTGTTCATAATGCTCCTATTGCTCGATTGGTGATGTCTTCCTCTTTTCTGTTAAGTTGGGAATTTCATTTTTTCAGAAATCTCAATGATAGAGACTAGAGTTTGATGAACTTTCTTCTTTATTCTCATCTTGGAGGGGTGTGAGTTTGAGACCTATGATTCAATTTAGTATATGGTGATCTTTACATTCTTTGGATTCCTTCTCTTTTAGGTATTATTTTGATGCTTTGAGTGATAAAGCTTTATTACCTTCTTTTGGTCCTTCTAGATTTATTTAGAAAGCTAAAGTACCCCTGACTGTTCAGGTATTTGTTTAGTCCATGACGCATAAAAGTATTAATACTAATGACTTGCTTCCCATTTTCTCGAGTTTTGTATCTTTGTTGGTTGGTAATGGGGAGGAAAAACAAGTTTTGGGAGGATGTTTGGAGGGGTGAGTCTTCGTTCGCTTCTTTGTTTTCAAGGTTATATAACCTGTCTCTTGTTCATAATGCTCCTATTGTTATTTTGTGATTTCTTCTTCTTTTCCGATTACTTGGGATTTTCATTTTTTCAGTAATTTTAAATTCTTAATGATAGGGAGGCTATTAAACTTTCTTCACTTCTGACTATGCTTGATGGAGTTCATTTGAATCCTTCGATATATGATAGGAGAGGGTGGTTGTCACATTCTTCGAGTTCCTTTTTTTGTAAATCTTTCTTTGTTGCCTTATGTGATGACTCTTTGTTACCTCCTTTTGTTTTTGCAAAGTTTATTTGGAAAGCTAAAACACCCTTTAAAGTCTAGGTTTTTACTTGGTCAGTGCCTTATAGAAAAATTATTACTAATGACCTTTAGAGGAGGATGCCTAGTTTGTAGCTCTCTCCCCAATGGTGTGTGACGTGCTGTAGAGAGGAAGAGAGCATTAATCATTTATTTTTGCATTGTCGGGCTGCCAGGGAGTTATGGTGTTATTTGTTCAGCTTGGTGATGTCTTTTGGATTGCGCCTCATCATGCTTCTCAATTGATGAAGATCGATTTTAAAGTTTTTGGGTCGTCAAAAAAAGCTTCAATTTTAGGGAGATGTTTTGTCTTGGAAATTTTCTGGTTATTTGGCTTGAGAGAAATGCTAGAATCTATGAGGATAAAACAAAGTCTATTGATAGTTTGTGGGATAGAGCTAGTTTCTTGACTTCCTTGCGGGTATCGGTTACTAGAGAGTTTAAGGGTGTTCCTTTGTTTGTAATTAGGAGCAATTTGGTGGTTATTTGTAATCATTGAATTTTTTCTTTTCTTCTTGGCTTTCTTTTGGTCCTTTGTCTTTCTGTTCTTGTAAGTAGGACGCCCTATACTCTTTGCTGCCATTAATAAAATTGTTGTTTATAAAAAATATACTAATGACTTGCTTAGTGGAGGAAGCCTAGTTTGTTTCTTTCTCCTCAACGGTGTGTGATGTGTTATAGAGATGGCAAAAGTGTATAGCGAGAGTTTTGTCATACAATTTGTTTCAACTTGCGGAGATTTCTTGGGTTGCTGCTCAAACTTCTTCAAATATGTTTAGAAATTGATTTTCAGATTTCAAGGCATACTAAGAACGCTATCATTTTATTAAGGATGTGCAGTGTTGGCTATTTTCTGGGTGATTTGGTTAAAAAGAAATTCAAGAATTTTTTATGATAGAGTTTTGAGTGTTGATGAGCTTTGTGATAGAGTATTTTTATTGGCTTATGTTTCTAAGGAATTTAAGGATGTACCTTTGTATGTTATTATGGGTAATTGGGTGTTAGTGTGTAGGGATTAGATTGTTATTTTTCTTTTATTTCTCTCTTTTCTTTTCTTTTTCTTCTTCTTTTTTTTTTTTTTTTTTTGAGTAGGATACCTTGTTATCTTTCTTCTTTTTTAGATAAAGTTGTTGCTTTAAAAAAATAATAATAATTTGCAGAGTTCTTTGATGCATTATTCAGACTCAATTATGTGGTTCAGAAAATGAGTACTTCAATGAAAATCAGGTTGTCAAGAAAAAAACCGCACGAGCCTACTTCAACCTAAGTTACAACTTACAGGCTTTGATTACATATCCTGTTCCAAAGCAACAAGTTTGGTATCGTTTAGTAAGCTGCCCACAAGCAGAATTGCAGGTCTGCAGAATCTACACATGAAAATCACAGTTTTTCCAACTGCCCGGTTCCCTTAAAAAAATGGATAAGCCGATAGACAGAAAGATACATTTAAGATCTAATGTTTATGTCACCATACATATAATTGTGAAAGGATCACTTAAAAGAGATAAAACACATAATAGTTGGTGCTCCTCAAATGCTGTCATAACAAAGGATTGGATTTCAGGGACTAACAGTTCACATCAACTTATCAGACACCATAACCTAGAACAAAAAACAAGTAATTCATTTATACCTGCCCTCCAGTCGTTCTTGGAATAACAGAGATAGAAGCAATGTCCACGTATGTCTGGGTAGTAATAAAAACATCAACGCAAACCTGGAAAATAGTGAGATGTAAAAAGTTAGTCCAGAAAAAATACATTCAATGTGATAATTTCCACTATGAATCTCAACAAACATCCATGGGCAGGAATCAGATTATCAGAATCACACCTTGATCAGAACCACAAAAAAACTAATAACTTTAATTTCACCTGATATTCAGCAAATTCAATAGCCATTGTCTTCAGAGTTTTGTCCGCTGGTTGGAGTAATTTATGGGCCTCCTAAAATCCGATAAAAAATAAATAAATAAATAAAAACTGAACAAATTAAATAGAGAAAAAGAGAATATTTGATGACATAAAGAACATATTGTGCCCCTTAAGATGGTAAGCAAATTAACAAGAAACTGCAGCCATCGAAAATGAGGGCAAAAGTCAAACCTTAACTATAGAAGTTGATACACGTAACAGCAGAAAACAGATACAAAGGAAAATAAAGAAACTTTTAAACCATTAACTGAGAAATAAAATTCCATTGTCATTATAAAAACTAGGTGATATCACAACTATCAATTTTTTAGACAAGTATGACAGATTTTGGAAGCACAAAATAAAGGCTGTGGGCCTCACACCGATCAAGAAGCCTTTTTGATCTGGTTCAAGTATAGGTAGCGGTTGAAGTCCTTTAGTTGCATTGTTTTAAGTTTCATATTTATTAGATTTTCCATATATTTAACTTTTATATTTTAAGTATAAAAAGTTTCCAGTTACTTAAGTGCTACTATAACAAGTTACTGTAGGTGTATTACGTACCCTAGCATGGCATTGCTCACTCTACTATAGCAGCACAAAGCTTTGCTTGAAGAGCAGGATTGTCTATTTTTTGGTTCTTCGTCTCCTTTCTTTTGTTCTCTTCCTTCTTGTCTTTTTCTCAACCTTATTTTCTCATAAATTTTCTATAAGTAACACACAATTTTACTGTTTGGAACCTACAGAACACTTTAAACCTTTCACATAGCCCTCATCCACTCTAATCCTATTGCAAAATACTCTAACAACAAGACACCGACTGCCTATCAAAAAAAAAAAAAACACCAAGGCACCAACTCTTAATCATACCCACAGTAAACCCTAACCCTAATTCCTTACTAGGGCTGAATGTCGAAATGTCTTGCGTCACTTAAGTTGGAAACATCGAGGGTAACCAAAGGGGGGTGATCATTATCTCCATTTGGCAAATGAAAAGCATCACCTATGTGTTAAACCCTTGTAAAGATCTAGTAGGACCCATCAAGTCAATTTCTTCTGCAATAACTGTCCCAGTTTGATGAACGAAACCACCTGATTTTTCCCCACTCTTTTGGAGGGAAAAAAGAAAGATGTTCAAATGGTTCAGAAAAAGTTAGAAGGGTCACCCAGTGTCTATACTTAGTAGTAATTAGATACAACAAGCTTGTGGAATGGAAGATTTCATAACTGAAATTCACCTAATGGAGGATTTCACCTCCTCCACTGTGCACATAAGAAATAGTCACCTGTCCATCCAAGTAAACGACCATTCCAGGCAGAAGAAGACTGATGCATTATATGATCCAAATAACAAACAGAAGGCAGGAAAGAACAAATAAATTAGATATACCTTCTCCCCTGAAGAAATATTAGTTCTTCCTTCAGCCTCTCTTGCAGAAAGGGCTCCAATGCCAACTGATGGCAAGACTGTCCACAACATAGTACAATCATCAGAATATACTAATACAATAAATCTGTTAATATATCATTCATTAGGAAGGGAGCTAATAAATTCTATCAAAGAAAAATGACAAATCTATTATAGAAATGGCTCTATATGCCAAGTGAGAAGCTCCAACAAATGTCAAGGAAATTGAAAATACAACCTATACAGGAGAGAAAAATAAGAAATTGAAATGCTAGCTTAATCATAAGGCAACAACTCCAAATTAACTAACAGCACAACAATACACAAGTCAAACTACAAAGGACACAATTAAGCAAGAAAAACATAAAGGTATTCACTCTTGCAGCCAATAATGATTCTTAATTAAAAAAAAATTCTGACAGAAAATGTTTCTTATAAACTTTTGTGCCTAGATGCTATCCCGTCTGAAAACTATTCCTTCTTGTGGACAGCATTTCATAATAAGATCCTCACCTGCAACCCTCTAATGAACAACATATGAAAGTTAGTACCATCATAGTTTTAACTTACAGCCTATTTCCTACATCAGCGTTTCCATCTGAGGCTATATAGATAAACAAAGTTCCAGCAGATTGCATGTCATGTCATGTAATGATAGGAAATAGAAGAGGTAGTCACAGAATTGAAAAAGTTGGCAGATAATTATAATAAATAAGACTTTCTTCTAACATGATTTGTAGTTAGATCCCAAGTGCAGGATATCATGAGCATTTCCAACAAGAAAAGTACAAATAAAATTTTAGAAATGGAAAAATCTTATGGTTGAGTAACCTCATCATGATAGAATGAGTTAATGAAGATGGCTAAATGCCAATGTAGGAGATATGTCAAATGCAATAGGTCCTTAACGCAACTGCTTGATGATAAATAATAGTCAAGGATATATTGAATCCTTCCTCATCCCCGTAGAGAAGGGCATGTTCTATATTGATGATTGGTTTGTCAGATACCTATCGGCACTACATTCATGCCAAACCCCGTCTACAATCTATTTTGACACTTGAAAAAGAGTCACCATTATTTTACTAAAAGAATGCACCCAAAACAAAAACTGTGAAAGTAAGCTTTTTTATACGACACCTATTATAAAGTACTTACTTTCTTCTCTAATTTTATTTTCTGTGGTTTTCCAACATACAAAAATCTCAAACAAAATAAATAAATATGTTCAATACTGTTAATCAATAACCAAGTACATGTACCCCATGTCCAACAGTCAAGATTTTGGGGAGTTTTAATGTCTGACAACTTAGACAAACAAAAAAAAAAAAAAAAGTCTAAAGATCATATCCAAATGGTAATCAAAACCAAGGAGTTTCCGTATCCAAATGAAAAGATTTTGTGTTGCATCCAAGAAAAATAAAGATCATATCTGCAAAGATCATATTTAGGAAGCAAAAAAAAGTTAGATTTTTTAAGACTTTCAAGCCTTAGGGCCATTGCTAGGCAGTATAGCATCATTTTGGTACTCCTATAACTATGACTTAAAAATACGAAGGCATGAGGTAGACTGCTAGAAATGAGTGACAGCATTATCACCGTTGAGTGATTTAAAATTAGCTGTCATGTATAACTTAAAGGCCATTACGTAACAGTTTCTATAAGAACCTCTACAGATATGAAGCCTCTACAGGGGGTTGTATAAGAATTCACAACCATGATAACTATCACGAGTCCATTATGCTATGTAATGATCCATTACAGCACTGTAATGATGGTTACAAAATGTAGGACATTAAATATCAAGCTCCAGAACCTTCTTTCCTTCTCCTTTCTTCTATTTTCTCTCATTTTGCTGCATTTTCTCTCGTTATATCACTCTTCTACCTTAGATCTACTAGTTCAAATCCTAAATTTGAAAGGTTTTAACAAAAACTTAGATCCAAGACTTAGCACTGAATCTTCAAAGGTATTTCCTACGTTACACGGACTCTTCACTTCACTTCGAAGTACCCGCACCCAATCCTTAGACAAGGATAAGGGACTCTTGCCGGATACTTCAAAATAGTGGAAAATCTTCGGAAAATAGACGAATCCGACACTTGGACACGTACCCGCACCCGACACTTGTACACGAGTCCATGTAACATAGGGGTATTTCACATATTTTTCTGCAGCTTACATATTTTCCTTTGATCTTTTGTATGTAGTTGTGTGTCTAACTGCTCTGCAAAGAAACTTAGAGAAGAGGCAAAACAAAGCTAATTGCACTTTCAACGTAGAGTACGTGCGTGACAAGAAATTAATAGTTTAATATAAAAGAGACACAGAAAACTATATAAAGGTTTATGAGCTTGCCTGACTGAAATACCAAAAGTTTTCCTCCAGTACTCTTCATTGCCAAGAAAGCAGCCTGAAACAGGAACAAAATGGTATATATGTACTTTAAATATTCCAATAACAATTCATGCCGATGACCTGCTGTCCATATGCATCCGGGAACTTCCCAGAATAACCTCAGTGTGATGTCGGTTGTTCATACCACCACGAGGAGATTTTGAACAAAAGGGCTAGAAGGGTCTAAGGACTAGAATTAGGTGTAATGCATCAAACATATAAAATTACAATAAAGGAATGGCCTACCTTGATAGCTGCGCCAAAGGCTGACTCTGCAGTTCTATTATTCTGAAACATTGTTGGAATGTTTTCCAGTAGTAGCTCCAAATGTTGACGGCACTAGTCCACAAAACAACAAACCGAATTTACTTATAATCATTCTAAAATTCCTCAAACAGGGAACAGAGCGGCTTATAAACAATGGTTAAAAAATTGAAATAGATTGGTCAAGAACTGAAAAAACTCTAACGCTAACCTCTGAAAGCTGAACAATGACATCTGTCTGGAGAGGAGTGTAAACATCTTGTACATCAGGAACAATAAGCATCAGTGGCTGCAGTCATAGGTTGCACAGCAAAAATGGTCAGCAACCATGCCACATGATTGGCAATTCAATTAAAGATCAGAGAATTCAGAAAGAAAAAATAGATTTTTAATCAAACTGGATTGAATCACAAATCGTAAGATTAATTTCATATTATATAAACTTAAACAAAAGATGAAAAATATGTAAGAGGATGAAACATTAATACATGATAACCAATTTAAAACCTACTCTCCACATCAATTTGAATAATAAATGATTCTCCATACAGTGAGATCTCCACATTGCACAGATCCATTCCAAAAATCTTGACGTGCATAGTTGCTATATCCAAGTTAAATTGAAATGCCATCAGAAAGAAGATTGAATTCAAATAAGAACTACAATGGTGAATCAAAGTTAATGAAAAGGAAGTCTAAGGTAGCTATGGGGTAGGCCTTTGCAGAGTTAGAATGAATGGACTTGGATCCATTGTGAAAGAGATGAAGCTCAAAATAGAGGATGGTAAGTGGACAAGATTTTGGAAAGATGCCCAAGGTAGCCAATGGGGTAGGCCTCTGCAGAGTTATAATGAATGGACTTGGATCCTTTGTGAAAGAGGTAAGGCTTAAAATGGAGGATGGTAAGTGAACAAGATTTAGGAAAGATGCTTGGTGTGGGTGAGTGGGTTAAGGGAGGTGTATCCTGATATCTTTGAGATTGTGGTTGATAAGGTTACTTGGATAAAAGGTGGTTGTGGTCATTGTGGACGGGTGTCTCGATGTCTTGGAATGTAGCTTTAGTTAGGAGATTCCGTGTTGTGGATGGATGTATTGATGTTTTTTAAAGGCTTTATCTAGTAAAGGTGGAAAGAGGGCCAAAAGAATAGTTTGGAAATGGGCAAATGGGTATTTTTTGGTAAAGTCTGACTTCGATTTTTTATCAAGGTGTGAGGAGGTTCCAAGCTTCAAGGATTGGGATAGTTCCTAGCTTCCTACTAAAGTGACTTTCTTCACTTGAAAGCCGATGCAAAATAAATGTTTCACAGATTATCATTTAATAAGTTGGAATTTCACTATGCTAAATTGGTGCATTATGTCCAGAGTAGCCCAGTAGGTTGGCCAACTTTTATTGCAGTGGCTTTTGCTTTCTAATCAACATTCCTAACATAAAGAGAACAAAATATTTTTATGCTCTCTATGTATCTTGCCCTTCCTCCCCTTTAAGGTGCACTAGCTCACATATCCTATTTTAGAGTTACACAAAGACATTTAGGCTTTTACACACTATTCCTAACCTCCAAATCGTACACCTAGCCACTCGTTGAACTTCAAAACTTTTCCAAACACTCTTAGTGCGGATGATGAACTCTTCCATGAGCTCCACAATCAAAATTCCCAATGAGGCCTCAACTAGAGCAAGATATGCTCTTTCATCGGCCCATGCCATGCTAAGTGTCTTCCACAGCCGGTCCCAAGCCCGGATAAAGGAGGATTGTAGTAGGTTGACGGAATGACGGCTAAGGTAAAATTTATAGACAAAGGAGGCTTGTTGTAGGTTGACGGAATGATGGCTAAGGTAAAATTTATAGACAAACCTTATGAACTTGAATCCAAATGTAAGCTCTTCTATCATAAGTTTAAAAACGAACAATGTAAGCTCCTTCGAGTCAATCGCCTGCATCTCCTTCTTGCAAGTCTGTTTCACTCAAACCAGCCCCAACTAATTAGATAACCTCTTCCACTTCCAAGTCATTTCAATTCTTAACAGGAGTCATTAATTTTTTGGACTAAAGATTGACCTTATCAGCCTAATCAAACCCCAACTTGGGCTTCAAAATTTTCCTAGTACATGATGTGACAAGCCTGTTGAGTGTCGATACCAGATTAGAAGCTAGCACCCTACTTTTTTTTTTTTTTTTAAGCAATAGAATTTTATTAAGAAAGAAGAGGACAAGATTCTTGACAAGAAAAGAATGAGAAAAACAAAAAGGCGAGAAAGGACAAATGAAGACATATAAAACTACAAACCACTACCTATCGCCACCCAATTATTCAAGATTACAAACAAAGGAACACCACTAAAATCATTAGTCACTAAAGCCCAAAAGAACTCAAAAAATAAATAAATAAATAAAAATAAAAAAAATCTGCTCCCACAAACCGTCAATATATCAAATTTGTCTTCAAAAATACAGCCAAACAACCCAAAAAATAGCCAAAACAACACATCTCCATAAAACAATAAGAGGGCCCAAAAACTCGAAATTCAATATCTAACATAGCTGTAGAAGATCTCCATAAAACCCTTAGGGCCTTCACCCATTGTTTACTAACTACCATAATTGACAACAAAATAGCTGGATGAAGATAATTTCACTGTTGATGGCTAAACTAAATCCAGAGGGAAAGTGAATAATAGAGGTCCCTTAGTTCTGAAAGTTTCAGTTTCTTCTTAGGACGCTCCTACTATTGTTATATGTGGAATTATTTTTCTTTGGTCAGACCTGCACAAAGCTGAAAGCTATCATGAGAATGATTATTGGCCTTTCAGAGAACTGAAGTTGAGCACAAAGGCTTTACATGTTGTATTAAACCAACTGGGTCTCCTATTTGGGACTTAATGCTTTCTCCTTACCCATTCAACAGGGTCCAACTGTCCGAGGATAGGGGCTATTCTCATTCATAAAGCACTGCTGCTGACTCCTAATCATGTGACCCTATGTAATAGAATTGCTTTCTCACCCCTTTTCTTCACTTGACCAAGCCCCCTATTGTCTAAAATTCAGATTAACCTTCTCATTACCTTCAAAATTTGATAGCACTTGGCCATATGTTTCCATTTTGAAGAATTCAAGACACGTTATAAATCTACCCCTACTTCTTGACTCTGTGATGCTGATCCCTTATTACGAAAGCCTAAGCCAAAATAACATGGATCTATTTCAGGCAATTGCCTACATGTACAAAACCAACACAATCATTTGTGCATCTCTTTTCCTTTTTTGGGTTAACCAAAAAATCAGCATAATGATTGGCTTGATACTTCAGCAAAAAACAATGTACACAAAATGATCCTTTCATTAAACCCATATCCCCAGCCAGAAACAATCAATCAGTATTTCTATTACATGTTTCATCCATCTTATATAGCCTATTTGGTCCTCCTGATGTTAGGTAACATCCACCTTTGAATGAAGTACACAGATTTCTGTATACCAAAAAAAAAAAAAAACAGACTGCATGATCAAAGAAAATGTATCAGAATCAAACTTCTATATCATAAAAGCCAAGACTCACAAACATAAACAAATGATGATGTAAATAGTTGTTGATTGCAGAAGAGCATATAGAAGAATATCATAGCCGACCAGTGGCAACAAAGCAGAATGCAGTAATGTGAATTTTTCCCACCTTCCCTTCAATAAATTGCCCCACATTTATCTCCCAAATAAGCCGAAAAAAATGCATATAAAATGTGCCAATTAAAGACTTTTCAACTCAAACTGAAGGTTTGGAACAAATTAAAACTATTGCAACTGAATATTGACCTGCTGTAATGCACGTTTCAAATTATAAAAATGGATTGTCGAGTCAAATGTTGCAACTCCCACCATTGTCCGAGGACCTTCCTGCAACAATAAATCATCAATACATCAGTCACCAAAATGATCTCTTTGATGAATGTATAAGTTAATAGCCTCTGGACACCACAGTCCAACAAAGACAAATTAATCCATTACCAACTACGGAACCACTGCCTTGGGTAATGAGCAAAAATGAGGTCCAAGAAGACATTTGCATTTGACTACAGAAAATGTAAGCAAATCAAGCTCCAGGACATACATGCAAACATAGTATTAAACAGAATAACATAATGACATTCCAAACAAGCGAGACTAAATTACCATATTTTGTTTCATATACTCCATCTACCAATCATGCCATACAAGGATCAATGGAACATATAAAACACACTCAGCTACAGTCAAAACAATACATCAAGAAAAATGTCACTTGGGGGATGGATTTGGATTTAGATTCTTGATAACAAATTTGGAGAAGTTAATACTACCTCACATTGGAAGTTTCCGACAAAAAAGAGATATATACTTCTTTAAAGGAGAGCCCAGAATTGTGTTTTTTTTTTTTTTTTTTTGACTTCTTCTGGATACACCTTTAAACTGCTTTCTTTAATGCTCCAATTAATCACTGGAACAACAGAGAATATGGAAATCTGTAATCAGATTATATGGAGTTGGAAGAATTGTCATAAGATCCCAAATTTACTTTTCTTTTCCTACATCTTCTATCCAAACAAGCAGAGCATATACAAAATATATGCATACACTTGAAGCAAGATCACAGCTAAAAGGATGAAAACAGGGCCATTATCGCCAAAAGTTGTAGATGCAATGACTACACAAGATTCAAGGGCAGTTACTAGTACAGTTGAACAGCTAAGGTAAATTAACTGAATGCTTCAAGAGATCTAGAGAACTAGAAAGATAAAAGAAGGAAATAGAGAAAGGGGTATCACCCACAACGGACCCGTCCAGGATCTAATTCTCCACCCATTGCCTACAGAAAATTTGACAAAGGAGAGAACTCATCCTTTAGGTATGAACTTCCAATGACAACATTACTTCTCCCAAATCACAGGCTTAGCAGCCCACCCATTATTTTTTTATGGAAGGTAAAATATATTATTCAGTAAAATATATTATTCACAAAAAGGCCAAATGCCAGGTATATAGGGATTGGGGAATATACAGAAATAGAAACTTTTCAGAGCACATGATTCTAAAAAATCCCAAACATAACCATTTTTCATTGATGGCTCTATTCCTTGAGGTCACATTACCCAAACAGAGCATATGATACCAATATGCTCGGGCAGACAAACAGTGCAATCAATCATATCGAATCCCTCCATATTTTTTATTTATTAAATTAATGTGAGTTATAAGGCTTTACTTGATCTTAATACAAGTTTTTCAAAGCTTACAAAATAATATTAATTGAGTTTAGATGATATCCCCCAATACATCAATAAATCAAACAATATGCATCACTAACAAAAGACACTCCTATCATGCAGAGATTCGAAACCTTCCAGTGAGCGCTTGCTGCCCAGCACCCAAACAGACCCACCAAAGGGTCTTTTTTGAGGCAAATGCCACCCTATACACCTCTCTTTAGTAGTATATCAGACAATACACATATTTCAGCCTATGGTACCCAAAAAAGAAAACCATATTTCAACCTACGGTTCTTATCCATCCAATATTTTACCTTTTTGTGAATGAGGAGCTACATATATAGACCATGGCAATGAATTTAGCAGCATTTCATCTGTGCACATATTTCCATATCTTCATACAAGCGAAGGGAAAACACCACTTTATTTTTTAGGACATCTTCTAATTTAAAAATCAGGGGATGGGACATAATGACGCTAAGCTGATTTTCCACTAGCCATCTGCAGCTCACACAATTCTCATTCAGACCTTGAGAACAAGACATTTCCTCACACTTTTTGTAGAGTTTTGGGTAGTGAGACAGAGTATCCACTATCCATATCCCCTTTTATGCAGTTTACTTCCATGAGTTTCACCATGAATACTCAATGTCGATGGAATATTATACATTATGTTTTAGAAAAATGAAAATAACAACTTCTGGCAAATCACCTTAGCAGCAGGCATAAATGAAAGATCAGCGTGTGAGGGTTATGAACATAAGATCAACACTGGGAATAAAATTATATAAATAATCAAATAAAGAGCCTTCAGACCAATGTACTCTTATAAAAAAGAATAATGAAATGCTATAGTGCTCTCGCAAATAGAAATAGAACTCACAGGAAGATCTGCAATAACTTGACTAATTGCACTACAAGCTGCTGCAGTTGCACCAGTCTGTATGGCATTCATTGATACATCAATGAGGAAGAAAAACACAGCTGGCATCGGATCACGTACCTGGAAATAAGATAAAACATGCAAAGAATCAGTTATTATTGGCCCAAAAAAAGACAATGACAAAAGAGGCAACTTTGATAAAAACAAGAACAAGAGGAACGATTCTACAATAAAATAGGCAGCGATTCAGGGTTTAACCAGTTTAGGACATTAACTAATATTTACTGACGATATTCAACAGAAGGCAAAATTAATGTTGCCTGAGGCCTGAGTTGAAATTTAACTATCCAAACTTGAGGCAGACAAAAGGAAAACCTTAGTAAATATAGAACCCACACTAACTAACCATGTATTCCTTTGAAGCAACAAATTCAACTGTTCCTCTACATAGCTCAGGCCTTTCATCAGCATCTCTACGTCTGCCATCTGGACCTAAATTGCAGTGGTAGTCACGGGGAGTTTCATCATTAAATCCTGCAAAGAAATGCCATCCATTGTAACCTCAGCACCCTAATAAATGTTAATACATATTTGAAGTGTAAAATACAGCAAAACCCACATGCAATTTGTCTAAGTGTAAAAATACTCTATGCAGTGGACAAACCATAGCATGACATGTGTCAAACCTGAAGCGTTGGACACATGTCACCTAATGCGCAATTGCGCATACAGTTCACGTGTGAACTGGTGGCCAAGCTCCCACTTAGATCACCTTCCACTGAGGCCAACTCCTACGGGGGCAAGCTCACCACGACCTAGGTATGCAAGGTCACATCTCGACCTGGACCTTGGCATGCAGGTCACACGTATTGGAAGAAGCAGCAGTAGCTGCAGCTGCCAACCTACCACAGAAGCAGCAGCAGAAGAAGAATCGCCACTGTACCCATTGCCAACCCACCGCCCAAGAAGAAGAAGAATAACTGTACCCACAAACGTCTCTCTCTCTCTCTCTCTCTCACTCTCTCTCTCTCTCTAATGTGCACAGGTGCCAATGCCAGCCTGCAAGTCAGTCTTAGACTTTTTCAGGCTCCACTTTCCAAAGTAATTAGATATGGTATTTCTTCATATTATATTATGTTAAGAGTTAGTTAAGGATATTTTTGTACTTACACCTTATTTTCTGTATATATATTATTGATGAGGACTGGAATATAATTAATTCCAGATTTCCTATTCTCTCTCTCTCACGTGTCTCTCTCTCTTTCTCCCGTTCTCTCAAACCCTAAATCTAATTCAACTTGGTATCAGAGCAAGGTTATCGTTCCCTTAAACCTCTCGGCGAAATCAGAACTCATAGGCAGCCAAAAACAGCCGGAAAGATTTGCTGACGTCAGATTCCGGTGGCTGACATCAGCATCTGCCAGAGCTCCTGAGACCGGCAATAGATGGGGTAGGATCACCCCTCTCTCCTGAGTGCAGTGGTATTTTTGTGGATTTTTTTGAAGCCGTTTGATGGGTGTATGGTATTTTTCTTTGATTTTCGGAATATATTAACCTATTTTTCAGATTTGTATTCTATGGTGTTTTTTGAAGTTTTTCTTGGTCTAATCCCTCTCCCTAGGTGCCGACTAGCCCCTTGGAGTAGCTTCTTGGTGTTCATTTTACGAATCCATAGCTGTAGAGTCATTTTTCCAGTTTTTTGGGGCTGTTTTGGGTGCCGGCACCATTGCTGTGACCTTGTTTTTATTTTTTTTAGTGTCTTATGAACTCCTGGATGCTATTTTTGGTGTATTGACCCTCATACATGCTTGTGGTGGCTGGATTTGTGGAGGTTGCAGACCTTAGGTGCCTTTGGTTACTGTTTTTCTTGCCCATTATTGATATAGTTGGTTGTCCCTTGAGTGTTCTTTGTTCAGTTAGTATTCGATATTTTTTTTGGTTATTGGATTTCTTGCCTTGGTTGCTAGTTGCTTCTCTTGGGTTAATATGGCAGAGACTAAGGTTGATTTTTCGACTAATTTCCTTAAAGATGATGACACACCTAAGGCTATTACCTCTAAGAAATTGAATGGTGTTAATTACTTGGCTTGGGCTCATGCGGTGAAGATTTTCTTGCGTAGCAAAAGGCTAAAGTACCTCACTGATGATGCTACTGACTCCACGGATTCTAGCTATGAGACTTGGATGTGTGAGGATTCTACTGTTATGGGGTGGCTTTGGCATAGTATGGAATCCCATATTCCTACAACTATTGAGTTTTGTGATTCCTCCAAACATATTTGGAATTCGGTCGCTGAGTCATTCTCCCAGTAGAGTAATGTATCTCGTGTCTTTGAGTTATATGAGCAGATTTTCTCTGTTAAACAAGGTGATAAACCTTTATCTGAGCATTATAGCATTTTGAAGGGTCTCTGGGAATAGTTACTGCAGCTTCGCCCGTTTTCTACTGATTTGGATCAACAAAAGAGGCATTGGGAAGATTTTATGATTGCTTCCTTTTATCCGGTCTTAATTCTAATCTTCGGGGTTTTAAGAATCAAATTCTGGCTAGTGAGACACTTCCCACCGCTGCTAATGCTTACTCTCGATTGCTTCGCTCCACTCTGGGAACCTCTTCGATTGTCCGTCATTCTCCTAGTGTCTCTCTTGAGCAATCTGCCTTAGTTTCTCGTTCTAGAAGTGGTGGTTTTAATGGCGGCCGCTCTTCTGGTGGTCGTAGTTTTTCAAGCACTCCTTCTGGAGAACGTGGTACTGTGTTTCGGGGTACTCCTCGTGGTGGCAGCAATTCTATTGGTCGTAGTACTCGTTATTGTGATCATTGTGGGGGCACTAATCACACTGAACCTTATTGCTGGAAGAAGTATAGCAAACCGAGTCGTGCAAATCAAGTTATGGATGATTATGAACAGTCCTCTTCTATTGCAGTTCCTCCATCTGGACAGGCTATCACCACTTCTTCCCCCACTAAAAATCCTTCCTCATCTGCTACTATGGTAGCCTTAGCCCTCAGGTACTATATTTTGTATTGCCAGTTCGTCGCCCTCTTAGGTTATTGACTCGGATGCCAATTCTCATATGTGTGGTCTACCTTCCTCTTTTTATGAGCTCATTTTTGTTAATCATCAAATTGTTTTAACTGATGGATCTTCTTGTCCTGCTGGTGGGCGAGGGATTCTTCACCCTTCCCACTCCTTCACTTTACCTAATAGTATTTATGTTCCTAATTTTCCTTTTAACCTACTATCTATTAGTCAACTGACTAAACTTCTGAATTGTTCAACAACCTTTCTTCCCAATTCTTGTGTTTTTCAGGATCTCAAGACGAAGAAGAGGATTGGTTCAAGCCATGAGAGAGATGGATTTTACTACTTGGACACTGATATTTCACCTGCTTCCTCTGCCTTGACTGCATCCGTTTCACCATCCCAGTGGCATGCTCGTCTTGGACACCCCTTTTTGGCTCGTCTCAAACTAGTTGTTCCTGGTTTAATAAATGTTTCTAGTTTAGAGTGTGAGGCCTGTCAACTTGGCAAGCATCACCGTAGTTCTTTTCCTGTTAGTTGTCATGGTCGCCGGTCTGCGTCTTTTAATTTAGTCCATAATGATGTTTGGGGTCCTTCCTATACTCCTACTGTTTCTAATTTTAAGTATTTTGTTATTTTTGTGGATGATTATTCTCGTGTGACTTGGTTATTTTTAATGAAAGAGCGTTCTGAGCTTCATGATATTCTTTCTCGTTTTCATAATCGGATTCGTGATCAATTTGATAAGCACGTTAAAATTATTCGATCTGATAATGCTAGAGAATATGTTCAAGTTGCTGTGGATTTTTTTTGTGGGGAACGGGGTGTCATTCATTAGTTGTGCTCATACCTCTCAACAAAATGGGGTTGCTGAACGTAAACTTCTCATTTACGTGATATTGCTCGTACTTTAATGATTAGTATGCATGTTCCAAAGTTTTTTTGGGGAGATGGGTTCTTACTACCAGTTACCTTATTAATCGTGTTCCTTCTGTTCGGTTGTCCAGTCAATCTCCCTTCGCTATTCTATTTCCTCATAGTCCTCCCTTTTCTATTCCTCCTCGTGTGTTTGGGTGTGTTGCTTTCGTTCACATTCTTGATCTATGTCATGATAAGTTATCTCCTCGGGCTCGCAAATGCATTTTTCTAGGATATTCTAGAACTCAAAAAGGATATCGATGTTATCATCTTGATTCTCATCGCTACTTTGTGAGTGCTGATGTCACTTTTTTTTTAGTCCACTTCATATTATTCTTCTTCTGGGAAATCCTTGTCGCCTGATATCATTTCTTGTCGTGAGGGGAGCATCTTTTGTCAACTCCTACTCTACCTATTCCATTGTCTTCTTCCTAGTCTCCATCTGTGTCTCCTCCCCCATTGCAAGTATATCGGCATGACAAGGACAGGACTATTGTTATTTTTTTGCCCTGATCAACTCTCTTCGGACTCTGTGGATCCTTTGCCAGCTATCACCTCTTCTGACGATTTGCCTATTGCTCTTCATCGAGGTAAACGTACCTGTACCCAACATCCTATCTCTAACTTTGTTTCCTATGCTAATCTCTCTCTTTGTTTTCGGTCCTTTGCCTGTACTTTATCTTCCATTTCAGTTCCTAAGAATTTAAACAGGCTTCTTCTTCTTCGGGCTGGAAAACTGCAATGGATGAGGAAATGCATGATTTATATCATAATGAGACTTGGACTCTTGTCCCTCTTCCATCTGGCAAAAATACAGTTGGCTGTAGTTGGGTCTAAACGGTTAAATACTTACCAAATGGTTCTATTGAGCGGTTGATGGCCAGGTTGGTGGCTAAGGGCTATACCCAAACTTATGGTGTTGATTATATGGAGACGTTTTCACAGGTTGCTCGTCTCAATTCTGTTCGAATTTTACTCTCTGTCGCTGTGAGTCTTTCCTGGCCTTTGTATCAGCTTGATATAAAGAATGCATTTCTTCATGATGATCTTCAGGAAGAGGTGTTTATGGATCAACCTCCTGGCTTTGTTGTTCTGGGTAAGGAGAACCTTGTGTGTTGTCTTCGTAAAGCCCTATATGGTCTGAAACAATCTCCTCGTGCAAGGTTTGACAAATTTAGCACAGTTGTTCTTGCATATGGCTTTCGGCACTCCACTTATGATCACTCAGTCTTTGTTCATACCTCCTCTTTGGGTACGATAGTGTTAATTGTGTATGTGGATGACATTATTATTTCGAGCAACAATTCTACTGGTATTGCTGAAGTTAAGAAACACTCGAGTCAGTCATTCCATACCAAAGATTTGGGAACTCTTCGCTATTTCCTTGATATTGAAGTCGCTCGCTCTAGGCGTGGTGCTTCTTTGTCCCAACACAAGTATGTCCTTGACCTTTTGACTGAGACCGGTCTTCTTGGTATTCGTTTTGTTGATACACCTATGGATTCTACTGTCAAACTTGATTCTCAGCAGGGTGATTTATTTTCTAATGTAGGTCGCTATAGACGTCTTGTTGGTAAACTAATTTATCTTACGGTTACAAGGCCAAATATTACTTATGCTGTGGGCATTGTAAGTCAGTTTATGCATGCTCCTCGCCAACCTCATTATGATGCTGTCTGTCGTATTCTTAGGTATCTTAAGGGTACACTTGGTTGTGGGCTCTTATATACACCTTCGGTTTCTCTCTCTGTTTCGGGGTTTAGAGATGCTGATTGGGATGGTGATCGTACTGATCGACGATCTATCTCTGGTTATTGTACTTTTGTGGGTGATAATTTGGTTACTTGGAGGAGTAAGAAACAGAATGTTGTGGCTCGTTCTAGTGCTGAGGCTGAATACCGGGCTATGGCTCACACTGTTTCAGAAATGTTATGGGTTCGCTCGCTTTTACAGGATTTTGGTATTTCTATTACTACGCCTATGCCAATGTTTTGTGATAATCAAGCCCTATCTTCATTGCCAATAATCCTGTTTTTCACGAGCGCACGAAGCATATTGAGGTTGACTGTCAATTTATTCGTGATTTGCTTATCCGGAAACATATCAGTACTCCTTATGTTCGTTCTACTGATCAGCTTGGTGATATCCTTACTAAGTCTTTGTCACGTGTTCCTTTTTTTCATTTGTCTTCCAAGCTGAGCATGTTTAATTTATATGCTCCAGCTTGAGAGGGAGTGTTAGAATTAGTAAGGGTATTTTTGTACTTGCATCTTATTTTCTGTATATATATTATTAATAAGGACTGGAATATAATTAATTCCAGATTTCCTATTCTCTCTCTCTCTCTCTCTCGTGTCTCTCACTCTTTCTCCCCTTCTCTCAAACCCTAAATCTAATTCAACTATTATATAATGTGTCAGGGTAGGGGCTAGGTTCTTTAGACAATAAACCTGTTTCTGTAAGTTGATCAAAATCAATAAGAAAAAACAAGACAATGTTTAATCTCCTATATATATACACACAACATTAACTTAAAAGAACAACTGATATATATTATTTCATATAACAATAACTAATACAGCTTATATATAACAAATTATATCTAATTAGATCCCACCTGTTCCTCTCCTATAAAGCCCACTGGTCTTTTACTTGGAGACTATGTCTCAACATACCATTGGCCTGCAGACTCTCAAGGTCACTACAAAAGTGACAGGATTCATTTGAAGACATAGGGCCATAGGGACTCATGCATAACTCCCAAAACCTATGAGTGCTAGCACATGAAACTATAGTATCCATGTAGCCATAAAACTAATAATTGAAATTCTATAACATTCCCATGATACTTAACTACAACATCTGAATCATTGAATAATGGGTATGGAAAAAAAGCAAGGCTAGTTATCCCCAAATAAAAATGTAAGCACTAAATAAACCAAGAAAGTCTTACGAATAATTGAACCTAGATGTGATACACATTAAATAACATAAAAACAAACTAATATATTAAATTGCAAGATAGTACTTCTTAAATAAAAAAGGAAAAACAGCAATTGTTCATACTGACCACAAAAGTTACAGATGAAACGCCTTCCTTGATCAATAAACTTCATGAAAGGATTTATGTACCCTTTGCAACGAGAACATCGAACAGGGCCACTTTCCCCAAAATCCACAACCTATTAAAAAAAAAAAAGTTTATGCAATATGAGAAGTAGATTGCATTTTTAAAAGGTTTGTTCATTTTTTGTTTGATTGTTAAGTCAATGCAATAATTTGTTGGGATTATCCCTGATAAAAGTTAAAACATCAACTCCCATAGTGAAAAGAAACAAAGACAAAGGGCTTCCCAGTCTCAAAACCCTAGAAGCTTTAGAAACCTTTCCAAGTCTCCCGTTAACAATCACGGACAAATTGACCGATGACAAGCATCCCACAAATCCATTTCCTCCACCTAGTACCAATTACCAAAACCCTTTTTTCTCCAAAGCAAACTCTAGGAAATCCAAATCCACATTATCATAAGCTCTTTCAAAATCAATTTTAAACAAAACTCCCTTATCCTCTTAGACCTACATTCCTCAACAACCTCATTCGCTACCAAAACTACATCTAAAATCTACCCACCTTCCACAAAAGCACATAGAGATGACGAAATGGTGTTTGCCAGAATGGCTCTCAAATTTTTTTATAAAATTTCAGCCAAAATTTTATGAAGAGAGGTCACCAAACTAAAATCACTAATCTTTTCATCAGATCTTCTCTCTTTGAGGAATAAGACAAATAAAAGAACCATTCGTACATAAGTTATCCACCCCATTCTCAAAAAGTTCAATAAACACCTTCAACAAGTTTTCTCTAACTAAAAGACTTCCATGGTAAACCCATCTATTCCTGGACACTTATCCCTACTACAATCAAACAACGCCTCTTGGATTTCCTCTAAATCAAAAGGTCTCTCAAGCCATCCTGCATTAAGCCATTAACAACACTAATTGAACACCAAGCCAAACCCTCTTAACCCCGATCTAAAGCAGGGAGGAATACAAAAACATTTTCCCCACTATATGCACCCCAAAAAAAAAATTAAAAAAAATAAAAAAAAATTCAATCAGTGGATGAATATTCAGCATCCTTAATTCCTTATGCTCCCATGAGCCAAATGGTTGGAAATGCTTTTGTCTTAGAACAGGACAGGAACCTCTTTGTCAGAGTTCAGCAGTAACTCTGACATTAAACCAATGCTCAATATAGTTATAGGTTTCAGATTTCAATTCCTGATTCACTAACCAATTAACAAAATGGAATGAAGAACATATAAGACAAAACTGTTGACCAAGACCAAATATGTAATTCAAAAGATATGAGAGAAAATAAACAATTTCATTACTTGTATGGGCTCCTCTGATGGATGAGGAAGGGCCAAAGGTTGGACCAACAAGGCCAACTGCATCCCAGACGTTGTTAAGAGGTCGACAGTGCATGGGATCTGTTGACACAACAGAAGAAAACAATAATAATATCTACAACTATGACCATTCCCATGATATATGGATCCAATAGTTAGCAAATGTACTATAAATATAAATTATAAAGCAACTATAAATTTATGCAATTTAAATACTTGATTGTGACCTGATTGATGGTGCACCTAATGTAACGTGGACTGCAATTTCCAGTATCCCTGACAATGTAATCACTGGTAGCAGGCTTCACAAAATTCACAGGACAAAATACTCAGAAAATAACAAACATAAACAATAGAAAATGCTATACTCACTTCACAACATGCATATATGCAATGACAATAAAAGCGAAACAGATAAATAAGAAAGGCTAGAAATAGATTGGATAAAACAAAATTTAGAAAATTGTCAATAGATTGGATAAAACAAAATTTAGTAAATTGTCAATCAAATAAAGTAATTTCCTTCTTTTTAGATTCATTAGTAAGAAAAATACCGGAGGGGGGTTGGCCTGATTGCCTTGACGAGTTTCATAAATGATCACTGTGGAACTTGGAATGGGCCTCGGAATTTGATTGGGGTCAATCTTTGATGGCCCTGCCATAGGGGTTCCAGTTTGACCCATTGCAGGTGGTATAGCAGCCATAGATTGACTCGGTAGTGGTGGAGGCATTCCATACATTCTAGGTGGTTGTGCAGAACCAGGAATTTGTGGAGGTGGCACCATCTAAAGGAAATCACAAATTTCAAAATCCACATATAAGATAAAAGAGGAAACAAATACATACGAGGACTTATGCAATATTGATTAAAACTAATACTCATGCACTGGGAAAAAAAAGAAAGAGGATGTTTAGTCCAACTCACATGTCAAAGCAAATTAAAACACAAATCACTGTTGGCAAAACTTATTCGCCACCCCAAACTGTTCCATATTATTGTAAAAACTCATAAGTACAACAAAGAATCTTCAATTACATCACAGAAGCTTCTCATTTTTTAACTGAGGCTGCAATCAAATTCAGGTTTAAAAATGATAATGAATTTTACAAGATGTAAACGGTAGGGAACAATTGCTCATACTCAAAGGGAGGGCCATGACGTGAAAAGATATAGAGATAGAGGGGTCTCCAGTCTAATTCCTCTAAAAGCTCTAATTCGTGCTTTAGGAACGCCAATTATGATGATGCCAAAATGAGTGAACCACAAACATCATTTAATGCCTTCTTTCCACCTAACTCCAAAGCATTTCCTTACACAACATAATCCAGAAAAAATCCTTTTCAAAGTTAATTTTAAACACAAACCTTCTTAATTGGGTTTGTTACAATCTTATTACTGAATCATTGGCAATCCAGACCACATCAAGAATGTACCTATCTCTAACAAAAGCCTATTGATGTTAGATAGTTGGATAAGGTCTTGCAAAACCTCTCTTAATCTTCTAGATGGCACTTCAGCTATAATCTTTTAGAGGATAGTCAACAAATTTATAGGTACAAAATCCTTATAAAAATTGAAGTTCATTCCTTTTCTAGAACAGAGTAATGAAGGTTGCACTTAGTGTTTTTATTGATGATGCCCTTCAAGTGAAATCCTATAAGAACTTCCATAAGGCCTGCCTTTATAACATCCTATTAATCCTTAACACAAGGCTAAAGTAAGCCCATCAAAGATTTCTCTTCGTCCATTTTAAAATTGACAAGATTACTTCTTGTAGAATAGAAGGTCCTTCAAGCTCATTAGCATCAAAGATAAAAATAAAAAGCCCAATTAACTCCAACAATCAGTTTAAAGATTGAAGAAGTAGCTTAAGATTTCCTCAAAGATCAAGTCTGAGTTGTCTAAAAGCTTTCCTCCACTTGACTCCAATTCTTTGATCAAGTTATTTGATCCTTCCACTGGCAAACATATGAGAGAATCTAGTGTTATGGTCCCCCTTCTTTAATGCACTTGACCTCATTTCCTCACCAACTAAGAGATCCTCAAGCCTACTTTACACACACACACACACATGCATGCATGCATGAATCAACATTTCAAATTGATGTTTATTGTAGAACTAACAAAAGGGGGAAAAAAGGTGTCGTGATAAACATAAATTTTTGTCCAACAATGGTCCATTTCTTTCTCTAGAATTCATACTTTTATTTGTCCAATATAATTATTTAAACTTATTTTTCTTAATTACTTTTAATTATATTGGTACAATAACTATTCTTTTGCTTTTCATTATTTATACTTTTTTATTCCCAAGAAATTTTATTTGGCCAATAAAATACATATCACTCTTCGTTATATATGCTTTTTGCATTATTTTTCAAGATTTTGGGTAATAAAATGAATCCTAAGCTTGACAATCTGAAACCAAACAAATACAATCTACTCGATTAAGATTTTATTCAATTTTTTTCCTTTTTTTTAAAAAAGCAACATCATTTAAGATTTTATGATTCATTTGAATATATTAATATGCTTCTCAAGCCCAACACCTCACTCAGCATCGCCAATAAAACCTCGGTACCTAACTCCATGGATACCATATTTATGGCCATAAAATAGAAGCATCATCCTCACAAAGTGCCTGTTTGGCGTAGCTTCCTACAACAGGAAGTCCATTTTGAAAAAGTCATTCTTGAAATGGACTTTTCAAGAAGTCATTTTAGATATAAAAAAAAGTGTTTGGCGAGCACATGGGTTAAAAGTCCTTTTGTATTAAAAAGTTGGAAAGTATGTTTGGCGGTAACATTGTAGAAGTCCTTCTACAACCAAAGTATCTTTTTTGTTGACAATATTGCCCTTTACATTTATTATATTATTGTATCACAATTCATGCAAATAAAATGTAAGTAAAATAAATTATTTATACAAAAATAAATATGTTTTTTTTTTTTTTTTTTGCACTGGGTACAAATGGACGGTAATACATGGATATCCTGTATGTTAATATTAAGGGACTCGTACCATGTACCAAAGCTTCACAATGTCATCCCTCCCAATATATATATATATATATATATATATATATATATATATATATATACACGCGCGCGCACGCGCTACATACATGCATCATTAGTTGAAGCTTAAACACTATTTAAGCAATTTTTTATTGTTTAATCACATGTCTTTTCTAAGTAATTTTCTAGGTTTACTAGCATTTGGGATCTATTATCTTACATATTAATCAAATTCCACCATCTAGAGTTATAATAATCCAATCACTATTTTTATTTTTTTATTTTAAATTAACTTTCAATGGGAGTGTTAGAATCATATTATACAATTGTTAATTGAAGAGGAATGAGGAGTTCTCACCAAATTGGAACTCCTCCCTGGCTTGGACGGAATGTGAATTCGGGTTTGTTCGGGGGGTATGATTAGGATATTGTGGTTTTCTATGAAGATAAAAAAGGAAAATAGAAATTATGATTTAAGTGCAGACGGACATTTCACAAACGCGAATTTCCAAAAGCAACCTTTTTTTACTTCTTCTAAATGGACTTCCCAAGATCTAACTTTTGCTAAAAGCCCATTTCGAAGGTTTCACCAAACGCCCAATTTTAAAAAAAAAAAATGACTTTTATGGCTCAGAAACCCATTTGGAGCCTCCCAAAAGCTAAGCCAAATGGGCACTAAAAAAAGAAACACGGATAGGATCAGCAGATCTAAACTATCCGCTTTAAATTCCTATGAACAAAAAGCATTTCACTCACAACTTTGAAGAAATCAACCATCTCCTAACAATTCAGAAAAGACAAAAATTTAAAAACCAATGGAGAGGATAATCTACTTCTTCAGATGTAGCACCATGTCCTCTGATTCATATAATTTAATTTGGGTAACATCATAAACACCTCCAGTTAGATTTCTATTAAAATACCAACCTTAGTGTGGTTTTTGAAATGTCACCAACGCCCCTGAGGTTACAATGCTGTCATATGTACAATGCTATTATCACATATGACGTATGTACAATGCTATTATAACATATGACGTACCCACACCTTTTTACAAAGCAGGCCATTTAATACAACTAAAAGATCTTTATACCACTGATTTGAATAACAACAATTATTTTAGAGTTTCTTGAAAAATATCACGAGATGTCGATTTTTTTACCTTGAGAAACCCCAACAAAGATTCTCTAGCATTTAACCCTTTTAATTTTAATTTTACATAAAAAAATGCTTTGTTCCTCCTCCCTTTTCTGATTTGTACTTCATATGTACTAATTTTTCTGATATTTCAAATAATGCATGCCTCCTTGATAAATAGCATCATACTGTTTGTGTGTATTTGAAGCTATTATGCACAAGAATTAAAATCCTTTCTTCTATTTGATTAGTTGAGTTTATCAAATAGCATCTAAACTATTCTATTAGAAGATGCCGGCGAAGTTTGATATCAATACATAATATTTTCCCACTAAACACCCCTTCTAGAAATCAGCTTAACAACAATTTAATTTATAATGTATCAACAATAAGTCAGAAGGGGAAAAGAAATTCACGAAGCTTACCTGCCGGGGCTGCATTGACCATGTCTGTGATCCATAAGGGGAACCTGGAGGTGGTGGTACACCTTGAGGTGCGGCTGAAAATGGTGGGGGTGGCTGCCCTGGAGGACCCACTGGAGCACTGACAGGTGCACTTCCAAGAAGAGATCGCATGCTCGGAGCCTGGGTAGGAGCCCTATCTGACAGCAGATTGCCAGCTGAAGGAAAATGGGGCCCACCAGGCAAAGCCCCTGATGCAAACACAGGCGGTCCATTGCTAACTGTACCTGGTGCACTTGAGGGGGGCACAACCAGACCCGTAGTCAATGGGGAAGATCCATAGGCACCCGGACGAGCACCAGATGGAGGTGGCACAACCGGACCACTAGAAAAACCAGAAGAAGGGAAAGCACCAGGAGGTGCCGGTGGAGGTGGAGATGCCCCAGGAGGGGGCAAGAATGGACCTCCCATTGAAGATGAAAGAGACCCAGGAGGCGGCCTTGAAGCAAAAGGCGATGGCTGAGTACCAGGAGGACCATAGGGTCTTCCTGGAGCCACATTTGGAGGTAATGTAGCTTGTGGAGGACCACTTGGGGGCATCACAGGTCTTGCAAGGGCGCCAGGAGGAGGGCCCGGGCGTGATGCTGGTGCCGCCCCATGAAACACTGACGAAGGTGGACCTGATTGAGGGAAAGGTGGTGGTGATTGGCCAAAAGGGGGTGGAGGCCTTGTAGGGGCAGAATTGGGCATCGAAACTGGCCGATTAATCTGTAAATTTTGCATATTATCGGCCAACGAATCAGGATTTCTCTGAAAATTAGGGTTATAATTAGGAGGCGGAGGTGAATTATAACTGGGTCTAGGTGCCCCTGGAGGCACAGGAGCTGCCATTGATAAATCAAAAGAAAACGTAGATCCCCTCTGTTCTTCTACAAAGCAGTATGTATCCAATTATAATTCAACAACACACGATCCAAATCTACATATCAACAAACAAAACAACTCAATTATCAGCTAATCTACCAAAAACTACATTGAACAAAACATAAACACACGCATATATATTGAAAATCTTATAAATAAATAAATAAAACTGTAACATATACGCAAATCATAGAAAAAATATAAGAACTTGGAGGAGAAGAGAAAGAAGAACCTTGGATTGGAGAGAGTCGGATCTGTGAATCTGCAAATAATTGGGTTTGGATCGATGAGGGATGCGATTAGGGTTTTGGGAAGAGAGATCGAAAAACTGGGGTTTTGGGGACGAGAAGCGAAAAACAGGGTGCTTGAGCAGTCTTTTGCGAGATCGGAGGAAGGAAGATGGCGGAGATATATGGAAAGTGGAAATTGAAGAACAGAGAATGGTCATGTGCCTCGTGAAAATCTACGGATGGTCACAGCCATGTTGCTGCTGAGGCGAAATTCCTCAGCACCGTGCTGACAATTTAATTCGATTCTGAAACGTCACGTGAGAGCACGATCATGCGGCTATCAACTCGCTGAAGATGAAACGGTTCACTGGAAGGACGTTTCAGACCGCACCCTGCAGCGTGCACGACCAAGAGTCATTTGAGGTGTCATTACTAAAAGGGTTAATTACATTTTACCCACGTGTGGTTTGCCTCTAATTCGATTTATCTATCCGTGGTTTCATTTTTCACATTTTACCCACCTGTGATTCCATCCGTTACTCCTCCGTAATCCACCTTCAGTGCGGACGTTACTCTAACACAAAAACTCAAAAAAACATAACCTCAAACGGATTAAACACCACTCACTCCCAAGAACACACTTTCATCCAACGATCTCACCAAACGAAGAGCACAATGCAATGTACTTGAAATAATGGACTGAGAAACCTAGGGTTTTGATCGTGCAAGCAAGCCGAGGAAGAAGGAGACACAGTGTTCAGATTGTGAGCTGTTGCGAATAGGTAAATCCTTTGAATTTTTGAAACCTAGGGTTTTAAAAAAAAATTTCGAAATAGGGTTTTTGCTTGCTATGTCTTCATCAACTGGCAATAGGTCTACAAATAGTGGTTTCTACCGTGCCTTAGATGGCCATTTATGTACCCATGAGAATTGTGCTGTACGAACAAGTCGAAAATCTGGTAGCTATGGAAGAAGATTCCTTGGTTGTAGTCAATTTAATGTAAGAAACAATTTCATTGGTGTATTTCATTTGAATTGAATTGAATTAGTAGTTGTGATTAATTGTGAACTGTGAAATTAACTGTTGTAATTGTAATGATCAGGTTGGTCCCAAATGTGGCTTCTTTCAGTGGGTGGATAACGAAACTTGTTGGAGTGAAACTGCCCCACTTGTCCGTAAAAGGATAAGTATGCTTGAGAATGAACTGCAGCTTGCAAATCAGAGAGAAATGAGAAGTAGGGAAATGGAAGAAAGATCTAACCAAAAGGAAAGAGAAGCTCATGAGCTTTATGTAGAAGTTAGGGAGGAACTGAAGAGGGGATTAGAGAGAGTAAAAGATTGTACAAGCTGGCACTAGTTTTGTCATGGTTATTTTTCATTTTTATAATGTTGTTGTTGTGTTTTGCCTCAATGAACAACAATGTAAGGGTGAGGACCCTTAATCTGCCATGATGCTTGGGGGCTTGTTGAAATATGGTTTGGTAAATTGATAAGTCCTTGATTATTGTATCCATCTCTTGAAATATAAAGTGTTGTTTTTGTGCAAATGTTCTGTAGTTTATTTATTGTTTTTGTGCAAATGTTCTGTAGTTTTATTTATTGTTTTTACTTCCTGCCCATAAATGGATCCATATGGTCATGACATACACATGATTTGCTGTGTCAATACATACACATGTGTAAATCCACCAAAAGCACAAGATAAGCAAATCCACCAAAAGCAAATCCACCAAAAATGCACATTAACATTAATAAAATTCTGAAAACTGTCATAAAATGCCCAAAGTGAAGACAGCCATTGTGACTTTATGTCACATGCAGACATATATTGCCAACCAAAATTGCCAATATTGTTTTTGACACTTGACCAATTTAAATACAATTTACATTAAGTGTGGGAACTATAACAAAAAAAAATGGTTGAAACTTTAACATATTATCTTCATTTACTGCTTTTTGTGCCCTTGCCAGCAGCCTTCTTGCCCTTTCCACCAATTGATTGAAACTTTGTTGGCCTTGATACACCAAAATTTCTGCCTGTAAATCCCCTAGCAGCAGCATCACCACCACCACCACCAGATGCACTTGGTTGTGAGGATGAAAAGAACCATTTGGCCCTAGATGCAGTTTGAGGTTGAGTTGCTGCATCAGATCTATTATTTGGTGCAGGTTGAGATGCAGTTTGACCAAAACCTCTGTATGCAGGCTGAGATCTAGTACTTGGTAGCTGAGATGCAGTTTACGGTGTTGCAATCTGCTTTGTTGTTGTAGATCTACTGCCTTGTGCCTACAAATAGGGTTGTACAATTTACATACACATGAAATATATGAGGAAATGACTATAGTTCAAAGCATGGAAAGACTTACAGCTTTTGATTTAGCAAGTCTATCTCTTCTCTGCCATGGAGTTTCACTAGTGATGCCTGCCTTGCACCTTCTTGCATTATGTTCTTTTTTCTGGCACTTCTCACACTTGATTGGCTTGTTGACCCTAGAAACTCTATAGGGGTTCTTTGGCTCTTCAGGATCTCTTTTTCTTTGTTTTGGTGGTTTGCCAGGTGGTTTATACACATAAGGAGCAACAAGAGCATGTTGGTTAGTCTTAACCCACTCAGACTGGCCAGGCATTGGCTGTATTATCTCTTTGTAGGTTTCAACATATGTCTCTTTCAAGTAACAAGGATGCACATAGTCCTCCACTTTCTCCAGGTTCTTAACAATTGCAGCGATCCCATGTTTGCAAGGAAGTCCTGTCAAATCCCAAAACCTACAGCTGCATGCTTTCCTAACCAAGTCAACCACATGTCTCTCACGAACATTATCAACCTCATACATGAACCTGCCTGATGGAGTAGCACTGAAAGGTATAGATTCTTGTTTTAACATCTCTAATTTGTCTTGAATATTAGGACAAACCTTTCCAGTGTATTTTGCTATACCTTTCTGCTTTTTGTATAGTTTGGTCATGAGCTTAACTCCGATCCACTCCAACATTGCTAAAATTGGCTTATCCCTAGCATCTAAGATCATGGCATTAAAAGACTCACTCAAGTTATTAGCTAAACAGTCACACAAAGCTCTACCACTAAAGTGAGACTTAGACCATTTGTGCAGGGTTGATGTCAGCAAGATACTTCCATGCCTTTGCATCCAAATCCTTCAGTTCCTACATTCTTCTCTCAAACTCCCTGGTTGTTGTGGCTCCATCACATCTCCATAGTGCATCCTTCAACTCCAAGCCCTTATGATACACTTTAAAATTATCATAGATATGCTTCACACAATATCTATGCTCACAAGTTGGGAACATCATCTCAAGTGCAGGTATAAGGCCCTAATTTATATACATAACAGATCAAGTAACTATGTTAGTTAAACATGTTGAAATGAATTGAGGCATGCATTATTAAACTTTAAATATGTGGGTTAAATATGTTAGTACAATTGTAGTTCATACCTTTTGTCTATCAGTGATAAAGACTAGATTAAGTTGTTCTGGATTCCCAATGTCATCTGAAAACTGCTGCAAAAACCATACCCATGAATCTTTGTTCTCTTGCTCAACAACAGCAAATACAACTGGAAAAATGTTATCATTTGCATCTCTAGCTGTGGCAGCAAGTATTTGCCCTCCAAATCTCCCTTTCAGGTGGCACCCATCTAAACCAATGATTGGTCTACAACCTCCCAAAAAACCAACTTTTTGTGCATTATACCTTATATACATTCTCTTAAATTGGGGCTGTGCATTTTCATCTTCCATTTCAGTTTGCAAAATAACCCTACTTCATTTATCATTCAATCTTATCATCTCTGCATAATCCCTAAGCTTCCCATATTGCAGCTGTTCATCCCCAGTGATCAAGTCAGTAGCTTTCCTTTTTGTCCTATACACTTGACTGTAACTTATGTCTACTGTAAGTGCTTGCTTCACATGATGTTGAACACTAGCCACTTTCCAATTGTGATTTTTGTCAAACTCCTGCATAAACTTCTTTGCAACATAACTTGAAGTCACTTGGCTGTGTTTGACGGATCTAGGGCAGGTGCACTCTGAATAGAATGTTTTTATTTGGAATGTCAACTCCCCAGGTAGTTGAGATGCATAACACCTCCATCCACATTCATTTATGCAATAAACTGATATCTTCTTCTTCTCATTCAGCTTGAACTTGATATCTACTGGCTTCTTTATAGCATATTCGCTCAATGCCTCCCTAAATACCTTAGAGTTTGGAAACTTCATTCCTTTCTGTAACATTGGTTTTCTCATGTCAGTTTGGACATTAAACACAGGTTCTTTTGCAGCAGTTGCTGGCTGATAATCATCAGAATCTACTAGACTTTCCAAGTCATCTTCAAGAGGTGGGTCAATCCATTCACCGTCTTCAAGAGGTGGGTCATTGTTAGCTGGAGTATCTCCCTCAGAGGGCATATGTGGGGCTGCATTGACATTATCTTCCTCAGAGGGCATATGTGGGGCTACATTGACATTATCTCCCTCAGAGGTACTATGTGGGGCTGCTGCACTGCCACTAACTCCATCATGTGTAGATGGCCCTCATCTACATTTCCAAATACATCATCATCAAAATCCGGCCCCTCAAACCCTTCCTCTAACCAATCAAAATCTTCTCCACCACCTCCTTCAGCATCCACACTACCTCCCTCATGCATCTCGTGCACATCATCACCATTCTGAGGTACCTCATGCACATCATCATCATTTACCACTTCCTGAACAACTGCAAGTGGCTCTTCACCATCATCAACATATAGTGTTATCTTATCTGTAGGCTATGCAGCATGAATCTCACACATATAAACTACATCATCATCTTCATTTATATGCATTAACCCTTGCTCCAAATTACCTCCAGGAATAAGATAAAGAAATCTACATGTACTATTTGCCCCCAAACTACAACACATATCTTGTATTTCAAAATAACTAAGTCTATCTAGGTCAACCTTATCAATAAAAGAAGTACTACCTCCTAAATATACCAAATCTGGGTTCCACACATACTGGCCACCATGATGAATCTCAAAATTGAATCTCAAGTCAGCCATCTGCATATAAAATACAACAGAATAAAGTATGAGATGGGCTTGCATGTGGAAAAGTATAATCTATTATAGATTATTGCTTTATTAGGCAATCAAATTTCTCTTTCAATAATATTGTATGTATAATGTGCTTTGTGTGGACCACAAGACCACATTATGCATATCCAATTTCTCTTTAATAATATTGTCTGTTTCTGTGGTCCACACAAAGCACAACATAGAAACAGACAATATTATTAAAAGTTTTTGTTCTGTTTTTGGGAGACAAACCCATGAAAAGGGAAAGCAGAAAAGCAATAATCAATATTAATGCAAAATCATGAAAAACAATAATCAATGGAGCCCCACATTGAAGAAGGAAGCCTAATCCTATGGTCCAGTAGACCCATTGCCAGTTGATGAAGACATAGTAAGCAAAAACCCAATTTCGAAAAAGAATTTTAAAACCTTAGGTTTCAAAAATTAAAAGGATCTACCTATTCGCAACAGCTCACAATCTGAACACTGTGTCTCCTTCTTCCTCGGCTTGCTTGCATGATCAAAACCCTAGGTTTCTCAGTCCATTATCTCAAGCACATTGCATTGTGCTCTTCGTTTGGTGAGATCGTTGAATGAGAGTGTGTTCTTGGGAGTGAGGGGTGTTTGATCCGTTTGAGGTTATGTTTTTTTGAGTTTTTGTGTTAAAGTAACGTCCGCACTGGAGGTGGGTTACGGAGGAGTAACGGAGGGAATCACAAATGGGTAAAGTGTGAAAATGAAATCACGGGTAGGTAAATCGAATTAGAGGCAAACCATAGGTGGGTAAAATGTAATTAACCCTTACTAAAATGGCATCTAAAAGTGTCATCGCCAAAATTTAGTATCCAAGTGCTCCAATGCAAGGATGCCGTATTTTAGCACGTTCTACTATCAACTACTTTTCAAAAAATATTTACAATTCCTTATAAAATAAATTTATTTCTGTAAAAAAAATATTTAAAATTAATTAATTAATTTTATTCATAATTTAATAAATTAGAATCTTGTTTCCTTATCACTTGTTTTACCACTATTTTTACCACTTATTCTCAAAATACCTGTATGGATCCAATATTTTGAGAATCTGACCGTTAGATTGGATATCTTATTTACATATGTCATGCATACCAAAAATCGCAGTGATCCAACAGTCAATTTTTTTTGTAAAAATTAATTATTATATGTTTTATTAATTCGAAACATCACAAGTTTTTGCATTGACATTTCTTAAAATTTGATCATTGGATCATTGTGATTTTTTGTATGCATGACATGCATAAATAGACATCTAATATAACGATCGATTTCTCAAAATATTCTACCCAAATTAAATTCGAAATCCAAAATAAATATATAAAATTTCTCTTTTTCTTTCATAGTAGCTTCTACGCACACGCAATGCACGTACAACTTCCATATGTTTGTAACTCGATATTTGGCAGCAAGAGATTTTGAAGAATTTTTTTTTTCTTCTATTTAAAATTTGTGATTGATAATATTTGTATTTTCAATATTACAAAGTCAAAATTTCTTTGCAAATTTATTAACATAATAAATGAAAATTTTATTTACACACATGGATTTTCACGGCTTATTATAATTGCTGACGACCGCCTCCAACTGTTTTTCAGCAATGCTTGCCATGATTTTGTAAAATTAAAAATATTACAATTTTAGATAATATATACAAAATAATGAGATAGATTATAAATTAATTCATTATATTGTACATTTTAGATAATTATATGCTAGACACCGCCGCGATGCGTATGTGCGCAACTTCCATATGTGTGCAAAGCAATACATTTTATAAAGAGGCTTACATGTAACGGAAGGTTTGTAATTGGTGCCGACTAACATATATGTTCGAAATATTACAAATTCAGAAGTTATTTAAAAAGTTATTAACAAATGAAATGAAAGATTAATTGACATACATGCATTGTCATCGGTAGCAAGTGAATCGAGTTAAAATTTTTTAAAAGTCTTTTTTTTTAATAAAAAAAAAAATTAAAAAAAAAAAAAAAAAAACAGAGGGAGATATTACATGCTAAGCGGATGGTTATGTTGGATATCCTGACCTTTGTAAAGTTTTAGCTAATCTTTAAAGTGGTTCTCTCTTATTTTTTTAATTTTTAATTTTTAAGAATTCTATGTAAAACATAAAAACACAATATATATATATATATATATATATATATAT
>JAESVK010000137.1:3078320-3090079 GCA_017140935.1 Hamamelis virginiana
AAAGGGTCACACACAATAGAGAGTAAGTGAGTTTCTTAAACTTGTGGCAGGGGAATCCTGTCTGTGAGTTATGTTTAATTTTAATTATTAAAGGTTAATTAATTAAAAGTCAAAACTAACCAAGAATAGGATTACTCTATTCAAGGATGTTTGGTCATGCTAGCACTAGTAACCAAACACCCCTTTAAGAGGAGAAAGTCTATAAATATATGTGTTCTTCACATTCTAGGGTTAAGAGAAACCCTAGGGCCGAAATTTCTCTCTCCTCTCCCTCTCCATTCTAGCTTGCTCACAAAGTGTTGTGGAAGACTAGAAAGTTTAAGGAGTTTTATTCTCGTGTGGATACGCTTTGGAGGTTTCATCCGTTTGGAACTCGAAGGAAAGCTACATCGAAAAGCACAATCAAGTATGATTTATTTAAGTTGATTTATATTCATTCTTGTTTGTTTGTGTTTTAATATACATGGCCCCATGCTTGAATCGATTCTTGGAGGTTTTGTGAACATGGATTGTTTTTAACAAATAAAAAGTTTTATTTTCCCTCTTCCGCTGCGCATCCATGAACCAAACCCAGTTCCGCTGCGCATCTTTTGATTGGGGGGTACTCGAGGTCTGCAACAGCACAGTTATTGCCCATTGATTGAACCAAACCCACTCCATCTTTCTTTCTCTCTAACCCTCCCTTCGTCCTCTCACTGCCTCTCTCACACTCTACCATCGCCGACGACGCAATGGGGCTGGCGATGACGTGCTCCGGCAAGGAATGCGCTGACGGTGAGGAAAGACTTTAAGCTCCACTGCCCCAACGCCGACGCCGGTGAGTTGCTCCACCCCGACCCCCCTCTCTCTCCCTCCCTCTCCACTGGTATTGTTTGATTGAAGAGACAAATCTCTTCATTTAAGCCTTCCCTACCTGGTTGGCCATCGTCGATTTCTTTAGGAAGATCCATACTCGATCTTGAATAAACCCTAGATTAACAGGGCTACAAAAACAAACCCTAAAACGGTCACAATCTTGTGGGTTTCTATGTTGAGTGATGATAGAAACAGAAAAGTGCTCTAGGTTTATTGTTGTTTAACTGATGAAAGAGAAAAGTTCTATAGTTTTGCCTTTGCCATTTTAATTAATGTTGTACACATCAATTGATGTTGTTCATTTTGTTCATTCTTCATTCTCTTGGATTTAAGCCATCAGAACACATGCTCGAATTTTGATTTTGTGCCAAATTTTGATTTCTTAAATTAATATCCTGTTAGAAGTATGCCCTAAAACCAATTGTTAGGTTGTGTTTAGGGAACTTATATTTCATTATATAATCATGTAAGAAACTTTATTCATTAATGATATAGCTAATTTTATCATGTAAACTTGTGTTTAATTACTGTTCATGATAAAGTCATTGGATAGTATGATATAGAGTAGTATCTCAAGTGTTGAGATAGAGAGACTTACAACTCTCAAGTACATCTATCCTAAACCAGTTCCTGATCATAGGTTTATATATTTGGACGATTATAAACCGTTAAGATTAGCACAGGTTATACTAGCTCCATGGGAGGATGGTGAGTCTCGAGCCATCTGTGTAGAGACACTATAGTAAACCTGTGGGTGCTTGTTAGAGAACAAGTACACCGAACTTGACCAATATGAGTACAGCTTATGGAATTCTATTTGTATGTCAAAAGCTGCTCATGTGTATAGTCACAATTGTAATCCTTAGACTTGAGACACCACTTGTTAGCTTATACATGAATTGCTAGAGTTTGATAGTATCTCGTACACCCTTAATCATAAGGATGTAATCGGTGCTCATTGGCTCTAGTGAGTTATGCATGAAGATAGGTGAGTGTGCAATAGAGGATCACCACCCTTAATAAGAAAGGGCGAATGTCTTAGTTAGTTCACAGATACTATCTCAATAGAGTATTTGGCCAAAGCAGAAGGTTACCAAGAAAAGTGTTTCAATGGTATACCTAATTGAGATTATAGTCCAGTGAATTTGTGACATATGATTAAGTTAGGGTTTGACATGAATCCATACCCAACTAACTTAATCAAGACATTGTTTGGTGAAGGATTATCTATAGCACGAAGGGTTCATTTACACGTTCGTATATTCACCCACACCTAGGGTACGTCATGACATATTGCTAGATGTCACTCATGACTAATGAAGGCCTAATGATAAGAGTTATCATTGAGGGCAAAATTGGAATTGTTCCAATCGAACCTAAAAATAAAAAGTTTCTATTTTGGGAGACATTGAGATGTCCCCTGCCACTACTAGGTTGGGATGAACTCAATGGGTCACACACATAAGGACATAAGTGAGGTTCTTAAACTTGTGAGAGGGGTACACTCTTATTAATATATGTTTGACTTTAATTAATTAATGGTTAATTAATTAAGAGTCAAAAGGATATCTAATTCAAGAGTGTTAGTAACCTAAATGGGGTTAATGGTCATGCTAGCACTAGTAACCAAACACCCTAAAAAGAGGAGAAGTCTATTTAAAGAGAGGGAACCCTAATAGTTCATTAAGCTTAACTCATCGAAGGGCTCTCTCTCTCTTAACCGCCACTTTCTCTCTCTCCCTCTCCAAGCTTGCTTTTTCAATGTGTTGAAAGATCAAGAAAGTTTATCGACTCTTGTGTTCGTGTGGACTATCGTTGGAGGTCACCATACTTTTGGGACTTGGAGTTTCGTGAGGAAATCATCAAAGTGAATGGAGCTTTTGCAAAGGAACACATCAAGTAAGCTTTTAATTCTTGTTCAATTAATTGTTTGATTCGTTTTATCGATTGAGTAGATTCTTGGATTAATACAATGGGAAAAATTTTTTAAATCCTACCTTCCGCTGCATTCCCTTATCGTATTCTTTCATATCCCTATCTTTTATTAAATATATGCTCGAACTAATTTATATTGCAATATGTGTTGATATATCTTGGAATTGTTTGACCACAAATTATACTTTTCAATCTCAAAATCTAAGTAGAGTTTTGGAAGGTTCTTGCCACGGTAGTATTTTGTCCAGCAAGAGCACAGGCAGAAAGTACATTTCAATTGGGCTCCTGGTTATTGATTGCTCCCAATCATAGGCCCCAATTTGATATCTGTTACCCCTATTTCTGCTCTAATTATGGAGTAATCGATTAGGTTTTTCCCTGAATAACTGAATAACGGTGTTTTTGGGCTTATTGCAGGATTTTGTCTAAATTAACCATGTTCATAAGCTTTTCGATGAAGCCTGAGCTGAGGGAAAAGATGGCAATGAGCTAAGGAAGCATGGGGGATTGATTTGAATCAAACTTGAAGCAAAAAGGCTCATATATCGATAGGTGATTATGGGTATCGATAGATAATGGTCCCTACCAGCCTAATTTTAAATTCATGCAAGACCTATCGATAGGTGGCATGCGCTATCGATAGATGTGAGCCTCTGACCTGCTAATCTCGGATTCAAAATCATCACCTATCGATAGGCACATCCTCCCTATCGATATATGACATGTTCTGTTCCAAGGCGATCTGCATCATTCGAGTTATCTATCGATAGGCGTTCATTACCTATCGATAGAGATTCTTGTTGACCGAGGGCGATTTGCACCATTCGAGTTCTCTATCGATAGATGCATGACCGCTATCGATAGAGAACTCCCAGATTCGAATATTCTGAGACATTTTCTTGTAAATATCAAGTGATTGAGGGGTATAAGTGTCATTTCACCCCCTAGGGTTTATGAGGACTATAAATTGCAACTTTTTAGGGGAGATTCTATTCCCTTTTCAGCAGCCTTTCCTTTTTTAGTATATTCTAGATTCTAGGCATTTTCTTGGGAACCAAACACTCTAATTCTACTCTAAAAGCCTTGCAATCAACTATGTGGTGGAGGAGCGTTCGCCGATCTACTGCATGGCCGGCTAGGTCTCTTGGCTATGGGGCTTGGAAAAGGTTTTGGGTGAGGTTTAATTTGTTACTGTTTGTAATTAATGTTAGTAACTTTGGGATAGATTTGTATTCGTGGATCATTGTTTATAAAATCATTTTTATCTTAAGTGTGAGTAGCAAATGGTATTATTGTTAATGGATGGTTGAGTAGATAATGATTTAATCGCTAGCATAGGTTATGCATCCTCAATGAGTTTTGATAATTTATGGCTTTTGATTAATCATTAAATATTTAATCAACCATATCTTTTAGGTTAACCTAATATTGTAGTTTAGGTTTTCCCATTATCCCGTAGTTACATAGCATTCTCTATTATGAACAGTACCCCCTCACCCTAGTCAGATCCAACCCCATTGCCATTCTCCACATTTTGATTTTCCATAATTTTAATTATTGTTTTTGCATTTGTAGCTTTTAAGGGAATCAACCAATCAATCAAATCAACTTTGAATCTCACTAGTTTAGACCTTTTTAAGACTCTTATTGAATTCACCATCGTTCTTTATGGACGACCCGCACTCGCCCTAACTAAATGAATTGAGGTTAACTTCTGTTGAGTGTGGTTTTATAAATTACTAAATTTGGACGCACGGTAAGGAATTAACCTCCCTTGCCGTATTTGGACGCGCGGTGAGGAATTAACCTCCCTTGCCGTAACGCGGCCAGTTATTAGTGTGTTTTTTTTTCCCAACAAGTTTATTCATTGTGTTTTCATCCCATCCCTTATTTTGGATACTTGATGGATTTCAATGGCATATTTTGTAGGATCACACCATCATGCTATGAATTTGACAATGTTGATTATGCTAGTTTCGAAATTGAAGCCAAAGCACTAGCCAATTCCTATTACTTGGTTTCTGTGATTCATTCCCACCTCCCTATCCTTATTTTTAATTTTTTTTTTAAAAAAAAATTATTTTACTTTGAAGCTGTAACAGTGTCCCTATCTTCTTTAAAGCTTTTGTGTTCTGCTTTAATAAACATCTTATCCAATGTTTCTTATAGGCATTCTTACTGTGCATGTTGTATGGTAGATATGAACAGATTGTTAAAAAAGACGAAGAACCAGTGGAATTCCTTGCATTGTTGAGTTCATTGTAGCACCACCACTATCAAGGAGAGATTCTACAATCCCAATTGCTTATTTCACTTATCCATTTCCACAGCTTTGCATAATTTGCTCTGCAACTTAATCAGTCATTCCAAAGACGTCTCCACAAAACTAGTAAGGTAATGAGCTTACTTGCTAATCGTTTTCTAATCTAATATGACTGCCTCCTCTATCAACTTTCTGTTGTGTAATTTATGGTTGTAATAATATGGATTGTAGCTTTTTCTTGGAAATTATTCTTGTTAGACCATTCACTAACTGATATCACTTACTTGGGGGTCTTCTGGTTTTAAAAGAATAAATTTTTTTCCCAGTACACCAAATGTAACTCAAATCCTATTACTTTATTGATATTTCAATTCTTTATTTTATTTGAGCTTCTAGGTAAAATATATTGGTCTGTGTGTTACATAATTACTCAATTGGGTAGGTTTCTTCAATAGTTTGGTGTCAATTAGGGTAGATTGTGGGTTAGATTGTGGGCTTCAATTTTTCATTCCTTTAGACTGAAACAAACCCACAGTGCGTGGGTGTAACCATGTATCTCATATGCCAATCTCTTATTCTCCCCAATGTTTTTATTTTTGTTTTCTATTGCTGCATGCTTGGCCCCAGGAGTTTTTTTTTTTTAAGTAAAAACCAAAATGGCCAACCCTTATAATGCATTCATTATGAAAACTTCCCTAATAAATCATAGTACATTCTTTCTTTTTTATCTCAGTTAATAATAATGTGCAATTATTACTAATGTCTTTGTTTATCAAGAAGACACCTTGTATAAAAAATCAGTTATCGTGTAGTACTTATCATGACAATCCGCTGATTTTTTACAGTTTCCAAATTATATGCATATTTTCCTGTTTCTCACATTCACTATTAAAATCCACGCCATTATATTTGTATTTATTTTTTATTCTTATTTATTTTTGGTAGGCGATGGATGAAATAGATGTAATTCATAATAGTGAAGATGATGCTATATGTGAAGTTGGTGGTAATGAGATTAGTGTGGGTGATTGTGATGATGTAGATAGTGGTGATGAGATTGAGGATATTGAGGTCGGGAAGGAATTTGACTACTTAGATGATTGTTACAACGTTTATAGAAATTATGGTCGGCAAAAAGGTTTTGGTGTGTTCAAAAGAGATTCTAAACGTGGAGATAATGGAGTGGAGAGATGGGTCACATGCTTGTTATAAAGTAAGGATGAAAAAATACCGATCTAAGAGTTCCTTGAACCCAAGACTTTTAGTAAAAACAAATTGTAAAGCTAAGATAAATGTAGTATTACAACCGAATGGAAAATTTAAATTGACCACTGCTTGTCTTGAACATAATCATTCATTAAGCCCCACAAAAACAAGGTATATGAGATGTAATAAAAGGTTAGATCCATATGTGAAGAGGAGATTGGAGCTAAATGATCGAGCAGGTATACGAATGAACAATAATTTTAATTCTTTAGTTGTTGAAGTAGGGGGTGTAGAAAATCTATCATTTGATGAAAGGGATTGTCGGAATTTTATTGTTAGAGAGAGGCAATTAAGACTTGGAAAGGGAGATGGTGCAGCACTCCAAGATTACTTCAATAGGATGAAAGAAAAAGAGAGTGGTTTTTTCAATGCAATTGACTTGGATGATGATAACAGGTTGAGAAATGTATTTTGGGCTGATGCAAGGAGTAGGGCAACTTTTGTAGCTTTTGGAGATATTGTCACATTTGACACAACTTATCTCACAAATAAATACGATATGCCTTTTGCTCCTTTTGTAGGAGTAAATCATCATGGAAATTCTGTGTTGTTGGGATCTGGATTGTTATCCAATGAGGATACCAATACTTTTCGATGGTTATTCGAAACTTGGTTGTTGTGTATAGATAAATGTCCTCCAAAAGCTATAATCACTGACCAGTGCAAAGCAATGCAAAATGCCATTGAGATTGTATTCCCAGACACTCGTCATCGGAGGTGCTTATGGCATATAATAAAGAACATTCCTGAGAAACTGAGAGGATATGATCAGTATAGAGCTATTAAAAAAGATTTAAAATTTTGTGTTTATGAAACTTTCACCAAATATGAGTTTGATGATAGATGGAGAGAGATGATTGTCACATATGATCTTCATGGAAATGAATGGCTCAAAGGGTTGTATGATGAGTGGAGACGTTGGGTTCCTATCTATTTGAAAGATACTTTTTTTGCAGGGATGTCAACAACTCAACGTAGTGAAAGTATGAATGCTTTTTTTGATGGTTATGTGAATTCCAAAACAACTTTAAAGCAATTTGTCGAACAATATGACAATGCTTTAAGAAATAAGATTGAGAAGGAAAATAAAGCTGACTATCATTCTTTCAATTCCCAATATAATTGTGTGACTCGTTATGCTATTGAGAAACAGTTTCAAGAAGCTTACACCAATGCCAAGTGTTAGCCCTATGGCTTCAATCCTTAGTTATTTATTTATGAGTTTTGATGATAACAAACATTGTGTAATGATTATGCACATGTATACTTAATATTGAACATTATGTTGTGGTTTAATCTTTATTGGCAATTTACTTGTTATATCTCTTTTGGCACACATATTCCTGCATATTGATTGAATCAGGTTTTGAACATTGTCCTCGGCCATCTATGTGTACCTATTCAATAAAGGAAACTGAAGATTTGTTCAAAGCCATCTTTGCCCACTCTTGCACAAGACAAAGAATTGAAGATTACAAGACTATATTTATTTCTTGTGTAAACTTTGGTTAGGACTATTATTGTGTGAATCTCTCTTATAGGATTAAAACTAATTTGGCTTAGTTTAAAAATACTTTAAATTCTTGACCTGGTTTCCAACTTGGGAAAATCATTTTGTATGACCAAAAATATTTCCAAATAGTCTTGGGCTTTTCTTAAATCAAAATCTAGCTTAAAATTCATAAAAAGTGCCTTATGGCCTTCCTTAGTCGACTAACCCCTTGTTGCTAGTAGACTAACTGCAAGGCAGTAAGCATGTTTTATGAAATTATAAGCTAGTCGACTAATTCCTTGTGATTAGTCGACTAACAGTTTCTTAGTCGACTAACGCCTCCTGTCCTAGTCAACTAATCGAGCCCGAAGAATTTGTTCAAAGTGATTTTAAGTTGCTAGTCGACTAACCCTTCGTTTACTAGTCGACTAACAAACCCAGTTTTCCAAAACTTATTGTTTTTAACTCTCTAGTCGACTACTCAAGCTGTCCTAGTCGACTAACCGACTCCGGACCTATTTTGTAAGTGCTTTTTAAAGGCTCTAGTCGACTAATTCTTTTGTGCTAGTCGACTAATGATGCTCTGCAAATCCTAACGGCTAGTTTTTACAACCCAAACGGCTATATTATTCTTCCCAATAGCTATATGATTTTGAGAGCCTTTAAATACCATTTACATAAGTCTTGGACAAGTTAGTTACTCACTCCAAGTTATTTGAATCACTTTTCTATTAAAATCCAACTTTGTTCATCATTTATTTGAGTGTTTAAAGCTTTTCTATATTCCTCTCTCTAAGCCAATACTAGTTCTTAATCTTGAGAGATATTAGTTTGAGCTCATATTGTATTTATTCACTCTTGAAGGAGTTCACAGTTGTATCATTTTATTCATTATTGAATCTTGAGAGATTGTAAGGATTGTGAGAGAAAATCCTTGTGGGTGAGTTGTCTTCCACCTTTGAAAGAATACAAGTTGTAAAGGTTTCTCCACCTTGAAGGAGTGTTTCTTAATGGATTGAGAAATCCTCAAGACGGGGCTCTTGAGGCGTGGATGTAGACGGAGATCGAACCACGTTAAAATTCTTGTGTTTGATTCTCTTTCTCTATATCTATTGCATTTACTTTATTTGCTTGCTTATTAAATTGTTTACTTGTAATTCATATTGTCTTGATAATTTATCTTCAATTTGACTTTCTGAATTAAATTTTGAAATTGGTTTTTGTTTCATAAAGTTTGCTATACTCTATTCACCCCCCCCCCCCCTCTAGAGTATATTTTGGGCCAACACCAAGTTTAGCGATTTTCAAGTTGAGTTGCAAGCAAAATTATATTGCCATATCTCAAGTGAAATGAAGGAAAGACCCATTTTTAGGTATAATTTTTTTCTTAATCATTTTTTTATTTATTGTTAATTGAGCTTTTATACTTCTCTATGCATATAGTTTTTTTTTTATAAACTTTATTTTATTTTACCTTTTTTGGTAGGTGTAAAGTGATTGAAGATGTACAACTTAAATTTACCAACAAGGATGTTGTGTTTGATGTATATCTCAATGAAGAGGAAGTTGAAGTGAACTGCACCTGTCAATTGTTTGAATTTAAAGGGATATTATGTAGACACTCACTTGCAGTTTTGACTTTAAGAAAAGTAAGAGAGGTTCCAAAGCAATACTTTTTGGATCGATGGAGAAAAGACATCAAGCGTGAATATACGCGTATGGTTAGAAGTGTTGATGGTTTTAGTGCCAGGCCGCATTCAGAAATGCAAGATAAGATGTTTCATGAGTATTTGGAGGTTGCAAATGTTGTAGGGGATTGCCAAGAGAGGTGTGATATGGTGATTTCCAACCTCCGTCACTTAAAGGAGCAATTCCTTAGTTCTGAATTTGTGTGTGCAAGTACTCAACCAGTTGATATTATTGAATCGGTTGATTTGCAAGTTGTTGAAGAACAAAGGGTTGAAATCGTACAACCACCCATTGAAGTACACAGTCCACTGCCAAAAAGACGTAAGGGTCGGCCGCCAGTGAATAGATTAATGCTCCTAAGAGAGCGGGAGTTGAAAAAGAAGAAGAAAGCATCCCAAAAAAAGGTATTTTAGGATTAAAGTATTGAATTGTATTTTTTTTCAATTATTTTAATTTTATTACGCTTGTTATTTTTTGAAAATGATTTTAAATCTAAAAATTAAATGGTATTTTAGGATCAAAGAATTGAAAAAAGTGGAAGCGAAGCACCTAATGGATTTGCAGGCATGTCAAATGAAACCCAAATTTGGGCTGATGGTTATGTGATGGGAAACCCAAATTTGCCATACAACTTATCACAGGTTTGGGAAGTTAATGTTTGACTTATTTTCATTTTGTTAAGTTTTGTTTTGTTATGCATTTTATTTTTCACAAACGTGTTCCTTGGATTCAATATAATAGGGTGTTCTAAGTCAAAATATTGTTAATGGTGGATTGACTGGGTTACTTCTTAATTTGGGTAATTATGTTCAAAATCCTTCACAGGTAAATAATGCCATCACACTAGGTTAATCAGTTGACATGGTTATTATATTTAAAAATTGACAATTTTTTGTATGGTTTGTGTTTCAGGAATCTATAAATACAAGCATGTCAATTTCAAATATCAATGAAGATCACAATGGATAAACAGGTGATTCTCTAGTTCCTAACCCATTTAAAGATGAAACTTCAATTTCACATTGCATAACTTCAATTTCACATTGTGTACATATCTGTCCACAAACTAATTTGTTTGTACGTGTGACAATTTAAATATGATGGGAATTGATAGGTTCTGGTTGTGATTTTGCATATTGTTGGCCTCTGTCAAGCTCTTAATGATGACCTGGATAGCATGGCAAATAAGGGCTTAGCCATTCCTGTCTGATAATTTAAAACAAGTTGAACATCAATTATCAATTTTTGATTTACTGGTTTTATTTTGCTTTATTAAGATCAAGAGACTTCCTAATGTGTAATGCACTTAGAGGGGTGAATTTGTATGTTAAGAACTTGGATGATAGCATTGGTGATGATAAATTTTGATTTCTAGACTCTCTGGAATTTATTTAAAAGCTTGCATTGTGAGATTGGGGGTTTCAATGTTGGAGGTTTTGACCTGGGTGGTGATGTCATTTTATGATTTCAGTTATCCTCCGCGTTTGAACTCAGTTGCTTAATTACAATTTATTCTGTTGCAGAAATGCTGGTGAGGGAGCGATGGGCTTTGCTTAAGAGAAGCACTTCATCTTCTAATGCTTGTAGGAAAATCAGTATTCAGTTGGCAACGAGATTGGCCATAATTTGTTTGCAAGATATATTATATTATTATTAATAATATCTTGTTGTCTGACTGTCGTGAAGTTTAGGTTTTTAGATAATCATAGTGCTCCCCAGTGATTTTCTCTTTGCAAACTTCCAGTTCATTACTTATAGGTTCCTTGTTATAGTAGAGTCAAAGATTTGTGCAACTGTGCCATTTATTGTAAGTTCTTTTCCAAAGTATCACCTCTCTATCCATTTCTTTGGATGATCTTTTGGTATCTTTGGAAGCCATAGATTCTTGGAATTTTTCTTCCACAATTAAATTCTTTTGTTTGCCCTTTTATTCTTCTTTGTATTTTCTTTGCAGACTTCCTTTTTAATTTCTATTGTTTTTTATCAACAAGAAAGTCACACAGTTTGTTGAATAAAGCATAAAATCTCAACCTGATGAATTTCAACAAAAATGCCCCTGTTGAACCTGTTCAAAAGAATCAAAAAATTTTCAACTTGTTCAAAAAAGTTATAACTGTTCAAATCAACCAAAAAATATTCAACTAGTTCAATAAAGTGATCACATGAAGCCACTGATCACATGAAGCATTGCTCACTTGTAAACCATTTTTTGGGCATTTGGCATCCCTATTTGACAGTATATGGCATTAATGCCATTTT
>JAESVK010000137.1:3090089-3113657 GCA_017140935.1 Hamamelis virginiana
CATTTGGCATCCCTATTTGACAGTATATGGCATTAATGCCATTTTTTGGCAATTGACAGAAAATGGCAATAATGCCGTTTTTTTGGGCATTTGACAGAAAATGGCAAAAATGTCATTCATCCCTATTTGACAGTATATGCCATTAATGTCATTTTTTGGCAATTGGCAGAAAATGGCAATAATGTCATATTTTGGGCATTTGGCATCCCTGTTTGACAGTATATGGCAGTAATGCTATTTTTTGGCATTTCACAGAAAATGGCAATAATGTCATTTTTTTTTTTGGGCATTTGGCATCCCTATTTGACAGTATTTGGCATTAATGCCATTTTTTGGCAATTGACAGAAAATAGCAATAATGCCATTTTTTGGGCATTTGGCATCCCTATTTGACAGTGTATGGCATTAATGCCATTTTTTTGGCATTTGACAGAAAATGGCAAATAATGTCATTTTTTTGGGCATTTGGCATCCCTATTTGATAGTATATGGCATTAATGCCATTTTTTGACAATGTGAACCAGCCAACCTGAATCGGGAGGCCCTCTCGCTCACTTTGGTGGGTATGTCTATCTTGAGTGGATTGTGGATGATGTTTATCCATCTCGATTTATCCTTCTCTATTATCCTTCTCTATTATCCACTTTTATCCTTCTCTATTATCCACTCAAGATTGGGTTTTTAAAAAAGAATGAAAGTTTGTAAAAACTGGGAGTCGCCACCTTATTTTTAGGGAACAAGGAAACCACAAAAAAGAGTTTTATTTTCAATAAAACATTGACCCCATATTTTGGAAAAGCATGGTCTTTGAATCAAAGTTGGATTCGGGGGCTAGGTTACGAAGTAGGAAGGTTCCAAGGAACTCCTTGTAGGCACCCACCTCACCCTAATTAAAGGTCTCCTAATTAAGTTTGGGCTTTATCAAAATCTTTTCAAAACAATCCTAGTATATCTAATCAACCACAAAATATAAATAATAATATAATAATAATAATATATAGTACAAAAGTATACACAATCCTAAGGGTCTTAGGAGACTAGAAGTCAACCTAAGATTGGACTTGCGCCCTATTAACTGCCTACGTACCTTATCAATTGCTTGACAAAGATCAAAGTCCACGTAGTTCGATTACATAGGACTCTCCTATTGTAATAAACCACATAATCGTAGAAATTCTATCTTATCTTGGACTCTAGCTTCGAGAGTTTGAGTTTGATCAAAACACTTGTTATGAGAGATGGAATTTCATTCCATTTTGAATTTTTTCAAAATCATTTTCAGAATTATTCTCGAAGTAGAATCCTAGGTAAAATAGAACTCTATTCTTATTGTAATTCTTACAACAAAGAAGAGTCCTAAGTGGGGTCAAGTGACCCCCCTAATCCTAGGGTTTCTAGCTAATCCTAGGTTAGTCTAAATACCTAAAACACTATGATATGCACGCTGAAATTTCTGGAAAAATAAATACAAATGCATAAAAGATTATAAACAATGCATGAAAATGGCCTAAATGCAATCTAAGTTATCTATGGGAACCTAGGCATGTTTCTAAGTTGATTTAAGCCTAAAAAATGAGTTTTAATGCACTTTTAGGTCACTTTAAACCCATGGACAGATTTAAAAGTGATCAAAAAGTGTATTTATAACCCATAAAATAAAAGAATAAAAAGGGTGTAAGTGACCTAATATGCAATCTAGTATGATGCTCTAATTTATCCCATACAATATGCTTGGAAACAACACTTTATTCATGAGAAATAAACACAAGGGTAGAGTCTTGCCTTTTGCATGCTCCCTCGAACACAATTAATATTTTTAATCACACTTTAAGAAATAAAAATAAACTAAGCAACCTAATATGAACAATGCAAATTCATCCTAAAATATGCTAGCATATGATTATTTTACATAAACTATCCTAACATGGTTATTAACCTAAGAGACCTAAACATGTATGAAAGTAATTCCTATTATGCATACTAACATATACAAACCAAATCCATAATCATATAAGAAAAGGAAAAGAAGAGGAAAAGAATATGCCAAAACTAATCATGCATCCTAAAACTAATCCCTATTATGCATACTAATAAACTAACCTATTATGCATATTAAAGAAATATGAGACCTAAACTATGCATGCTAACAATGAATTAAACCCTATACTAACAATGAACTAAACCCTACATAAACTAAGGAAATAAAACCTAATCTAGCATGATCATAAAAGAAGAAGAACAAGAAGAAAAGAAAACTGCAAAACTAACCTCTTTCTCTGCCTCCTTGCTTCAAGCCTTCTCTTCAAGCTCCAAGCCTTCTCCTCAAGCTCCAAGAAATCCAAGGACCTCAAGAACTTTAAAACTTAAGCTAGAGTGCTATGGGGGAAGCTTGTGCAATTGATCAAGACTCTACTCTCCAAGCTAGCTCTCTAAAGCTTATTCTGTGTGTTGAAACTGATTCTAGGGCCCTCTATTTATAGGGAGGCCTGAGTTTGATCAATGGCTGAGTTTAAATCTCCTAGGAATGATCCAAGGGCTCAAAACCAATCTTCCAAGGTGTTCATACTCATCCAAAAGTCACCATGGCCGAACTAGACACAAGGCAGGGCTTGGAAGAGTCCCAGGCAGAAAAATCACTCAAAACTGGCAATTATTGGCTGAGAGGATCGACGACCATCCACCCTAGGACGGTTGTCCGTCCCTAGGTGGACGGCCATCGATCCTCCATGCTATTTTTGGCCTATGTGGGCCTATCTCAGCCCGTTTTGTCCCGGTTTCGGCTTTTTTCGGCTTTTTGGGCCCGTTTTAAGTCCAAATTTGACGATTCAAGCGCCGAAACGATTGTGATTCGATTTTCCATGTTTTAAGAAGTATTTGAAGTGAAAATGCATTGACTGAGGTCAAAGGTTTAGAGAAAATTCGACCGATTAGCTGTTTGGGGCCTGCCGGTCCTAAATTAGGGTTTTAAAATTTGCTAACCGATTGCTTTCGAAATCATTTCTTCTTCATGAAACAAGTTTTAAAATGTTTTAGGAAATTATTTTGAAGCCTTTGAATGCTTTGGTTTGATAAAAATATCGAATCTCGGTTGCTTCCGGTCGAAACCCTAATCTGGGCTTTGAAATGGGCTTTCGAGCTTCAAGAGCCAATCATAAGCCAAAAGGCTCCACAGATCTTGTCATTGATCAACTTAGCTACCAAACACACTTTACATATCTATGCCAAAGCCTCGAGACCATTCGAGACAAGATCGACAGTCATTCAGGGCTTTTGTGATTCAAAGGACCAAATTGCCCTTCAGTCACAAAAGGCCTTATTTTCTATCAAGCCTGGCTCGGATTGCTATGAAATTTTGCAGGGACGTTCCTAGACTCTCTAAAAACCTAATTCAAAAAGAACTGACTAGTTCTGACCTAAAAACACACATGTGATAATGACCTCTACCTAATTACCCACAAAGGGTAAAAGTGGGAACTTAGGGTTTTAACACCCTATTTCACTTCTAAACATAGGCAACCATTCATGACCATACTCATGGTCAAAAATGGATGTCTACAGGCAATTGACAGAAAATGGCAATAACGCCATTTTTTTGGGCATTTGGCATCCCTATTTGATAGTATATTGCATTAATGCCATTTTTTGGCAATTGACAGAAAATGGCAATAATGCCATTTTTTTGGGCATATGGCATCCCTATTTGACAGTATATGGCATTAATGCCATTTTTTGGCATTTCACATAAAATTGCAATAATGTCATTTTTTGGGCATTTGGCATCCCTATTTGACAGTATTTGGCATCCCTATTTGACTGGAGAATCAAACATTCATTCCAAATCCAAATATTACATTAATATCCAAGTCATCCTAATTTCCAAGTCATCCCAAACAATATACATAAATATTGGAAAATTAAAATTAATATCTTAATCACGTCCTTCCTTCCATGAGGCATATTCCTTACACATATTTGCATAAATGTTAGCAACCCGCCAAGCGTGGTCCCTTTCTGCAATTGTCATTTTTAATTGATATTTCAATGATATATCATCCACTTGGCTTGGAGGACAAGTTGAACTTGAGATATTGTAGGACGATGTGCTAGATGATGGAAATTGTTGTCCATTTATCCGTTGACAATATTTGGAGAAAGCTTTTTCTCCCTCTTCTCTAGTCTTGTATGACATGTGTCTCGCATTTGAAAATTTATCAACTTGCGCTTTGGCTTCATCCCATGTGGCATAAACTCCAAGAGTGTGACCCTTGAAGACGACATATGTTTTTCCCTATTTATTAATGTTCAAATTAAAATCCACTAACATAAATAAAATATAAAATAAATAAATGAATAATTCAAATAAGTGTAAGCATTATATAACTACCTTATTGTAGTGGCTCATTTTGGGTCCAAAGTGTGCTCAAATATTCAAGCCTAAGAAACTGAAAAATGAAAACTATTACTAATAATAATAAACCCTTGAATAGAGAAAAGTTTAAATGAGACAATGTCAAATATGGCAATCCAAAACCTGCTGCATCCCGTGGCAAGTCTAAGTTTAGATTGATCGATTATTAAAAGAGCCAAACTCAAGTTTAATGTACATTGAGGCTCGTTTAATAAATGAGACAATGTCAAGTGAACCAAACTCTATTCAATTGAGCTTGTGAGCAGGGGCTCACAAACGATACTTCACATCAATTTGCATAGGCATTTTGTAAAAAAATTCTAGTGTTTCTTTTCTTTTTTTTCCTTTTTTTCTTTTTTTTTTTGGGATTTGACTCATATATAGAGCTCCCAAGAAAAAACTTTAATTTAGAATGTCTGACCACCATCATTCCAACAAATTTATTAAAAAAAAAAAAGGGAATAAGGGAGAATGAAGAATTTTCAGGAAAAAAAAAAAAAGAAAATGCATGCTTTGTAAGATCCAATAAATTACTCTTCAATCCCCAGCATAATGCCACTGAGACATCAAGATCTCAACACAAATAAAAACACACATTTCTCTCAACAATGCAAGGAATTCCACTGGTTCTTCGTCTTCTTTAACAATCTGTTCATATCCACCATACAAGATGCACAGTAAGAATGCCTATAAGAAACATTGGAAATTAACCAGCATGTGTTCTGATGGCTTAAATCCAAGAGAATGAAGAATGAACAAAATGAAAAAGGAGGGAGGGTGTGGGCCGATTCAGTGGGTTAGGCCCAATACAACATTTAACACATTTTTGGGCCTATAAGGAAAGAAAAAGGTTTATATGAATGGTTATATTGACATGGAAACTGGCCGGGCGTTGTTGTATCTACCAAACAAGCCTTAAGCCTTATGAACCAAACGGCCAGTGACCCTGTAAATATCTTCAATTGAAAGGAATATTCACAAAGCAATCATGGCAATCTCAAATTTGCAAAATCATAAAGCAACATGCTGATTCATCACAAAATTATAACCAGTTCTCAGTTCATATAAAAATAAAAACAATGTGGAATAGGTTTTGGGACCAAAATTAAAACACAGTTCAGTCTTCAGTGGCTTACCTGATGGGTTTCTCAGCAGCCAAAACAAAGAGAGAGGAGAGGAGAGGAGAGCACGTCACCGCCGGCGCATTCCCTGCTGGAGCACGTCACCGCCAGCCCCACTGCGTCATCGGCGATGGTGGAGTGAGAGAGAGGCAGTGAGAGGACGGAGGGAGGGTTAGAGATAAAGAGAGAGATGGAGTGGGTTTGTTGAGTGAGAGAACGGAGGGAGAGAAAGAGAGAGCTGGAGTGGGTTTGTTCAGTGAGAGGACGGAGGGAGGGCTAGAGAGAAATAGAGAGACGGAGTGGGTTTAGTTCAATCAATGAGCAATAACTGTGCTGTTGCAAACCTCGAGTACCACCCAGTCAAAATTTCAAATTTCCCCTCTTAACTCACCTTCTCCCACATTAAAAAATTCCACTCCATCATTTGCCACATAGGCGCCACATGTTTCCGGTGCACTCTTCCGGCCCAATAACATTATTGATTCCTAAAACCCCACACCTCAAGTTTAAATCTAGCTAAAGTTGGCGGCACCCTACCAACCACCCTAGTGTCTCTCAAGACTCCCACAACCTTGCAACACGTGGCTTCTCACCAACCACCCTAGTGTCTCTCAAGACTCATTACAAGAAGTCTTTTTAGGGGAAAATAGGCCGATTTACATTAGTCAGAGTTTGTTAGAAAAAGACAAAATTCTATTAATTGACCTATTAAAAGAATATAAAGATTGCTTTGCCTAGGATTATGATGAAATGCCAGGTCTGGATCGATCTTTAATTGAGCACAAGTTGCCAATCAAAAAAGGATTTAGGCCATATAAACAACCACCAAGGAGAATGGCCCCACAAATCCATTTAAAAGTCAAAGAAGAAGGTGAGAAGCCACGTGTCGCAAGGTTGTGGGAGTCTTGAGAGACACTAGGGTGGTTGGTAGGGTGCCGCCAACTTTAGCTAGATTTAAACTTGAGGTGTGGGGTTTTAGGAATTTGTCCTTACCAAAAGGTTTTCCACCACCTTTTTGATGCCTCAAGGGATTAAATTTTGAAATTTCCTCAGCAAGTGTAGTAGGCCCCACCAGTTTTTTCATGGCCACCTTAGGTTGGAGAATAACGTGGGTGGAGACTTATTCAGGGCACCGCTGGCGATTTTGGTGGCCGTGAGATTGGCTTTTCCTGAGTTACTACCCATTTTTTTCCTCGCAACAAGTATCCAAGGGCCAAATTGGTATTCAAAGTTTCCTCACCGTGGAGCACCGGAGAGGAATTGAAGGCTGGGCTTGAGAACCGATCATTGTCACTAGAAGCTGTAGTGTCCGGCCTCAGTGGAGATGAGGAAATTATAACTTCAAGGTGGATAGTTGTATGGCGGGATTCTTTACGATGGCCAATACAGCCACAACTGAAACATAGAGCTCCCATTCCTTCATATTGGATGGATTGAATGTGTCCAGCAATCCTAACTTTGCCCAGAAAAGGTTTATTGAGATCCACTTGTACACACAGGCAGGCATATCTTCCACGTTCACTGCTAGCAGTCTTTGCATTGATTTGTAGAGGGATTTCCAGCTAACTACTAGGACATCGAAGGGTGTTAGCATCATAAAACTCAATCGAGTGTTGTGGAAGTCTCACCCATACAGTGGTATTGTGAAAATTGCTTCCAACGGGTGGGAAGTTGGCTCCCATCGCCAGATGGTGAGAAAGTATTGCCTGATGAACCAAGGTCCACCCAGTAGAACCTTACGTAGATCTTTAATGTCATCAAACTTGACCAGAAAGTAGCCAAGGCCAAGGTCTACCATGTCTAGCTTACTTTGGGCTTCCAAATGGCATAGAAGCGCTGGACAAGGAAACTGTAACCTATAAATTTTCCAAAGAGCTTAACAATCACAGCTTGTACCTAAAGAGTACGAATTCTACGCCTATCTTCTTTAGATAAACGGGCAGTAGGAATGGAGTCTTCCTCCTCTATATCAGAGTCTTCGTCAAGGAATCCATTGGGAACTTGAAGATAAACTTCACGGTTGCAATCGGAGCCATTAAAACTGAGCTTATTCTTATAGGTGATTTTCCAGGCTCTAGGGAGGTTGAAGAAACAAACTCGCACTCCATTTCATTCCTTTTGGTTGTTTAACAGCTCTCTACTCTTTAAACCTTCACCTGAAATAGGAGATTGACATGAGATATCACTAAGCCCCAGAGGATGAATAATGTTAGATACTTGGATTTTTCATTTCTCCTTAATTCTCTCTTCTTCTTCATTTCTATTGGTTTTGACCCTATTTCAAAATGATATGGCATTATATCGTTAGTCCAACTAATAATTGAAGTTTAGATTTTAAAGATTTTTTATTGATGTGAGTCCCATTTAAGTTTTCTTTCTCTTTCCATAATTAATTCCTTTTCTTTTTTATTTATTGTGGGTCTCATCTACTTCTCCCCTCTCTCTTCTTGGTTATTTTTTATTTTTATTTTTAAAATTGATTCGAGCTTACTTTTTTTACTTTCTTTATGTTTTTTGAAAAGTTTTATTTTTTTAATAATACATCCAAATTAATTTTCTTCAATTTCTTTAATATTTTTTTTATCATTCTTATGTATTAAGATACATACTGTAATCCTATAAATTTAATTGCGATCAAACGGTCAAGATCATATGATCAAAATATATTTTAAACATTTATAATTAATTAGATAAAATTTTATTCATAAGTCCCGCACATTGTGCAGGTTTGTTTTCATATTATTATAAACATAAGTCTACGTATTCGTGTTTGCATGTCCACATGTCCATAGGTCTATGTATATGAATACTTATTCATGAAGACATGTATATGCATTCGTGTCCATGTATTCATTTTCTTTTTTTAAAAAAAAAATTAATTATAAGGTGTGGCGGGATATAGATGAGGTAGGGAGGCAAGTATTTTCCAAAGGTAATTATAAAAGTAGTAGGTGGTGTTGAAATTAAGTATATATTCTTAGTAACACGCCCTAAAATAACATATATGTGCATGTCTTATGTGGCGCGATCTCATTGAATGCCCCTTATTTTTAGGGGTATGTTCCCGATCCAACAGTTTATAAGTGACATCCCCATATATTCTATTTCACTCAACACATCCTCATAAGAAAAGGACTATATATACAAGGAAATATATTTTAATGCACACCTTACACAAAGTTGCTTAAAGCTAATTGCTGAACGAATTTTGAAAAACTTATGGTTGGATTAGATACACTTCTTATGAATGTCATACTTACCAAAAATCACAGTTCCAATGGTTGGTTTATGAAAAATATCGCTGTGAAAAATTGTGATTTTTTTGTTTTTCAATATACCAGCAATTTTTCCCAATAGAGTTTTTTAGGAATAGGCCATTGGATCACTCTGATTTTTAATAAGCATGACATTCATGAAAACATCTAATATAATGGTCGGTTTTTCAAAATATATTTTATAATTAATCTTTTGCAGGTCACCTTACTCGACTTTGCTTAAGGTGCACCTTACATCAGCCTTCATATGACAAATTATTGCATTAATGGATTTAAAATATATATATATATATATATGCCTTTTGAAAGTGACCTATCTTTGTAGGACAGAGGGAGTACATTTTTTTCACCCTTTTTTAAAATACCCTCTGTTATGTAATGGCGGATGGGTGGTGATAGTATTGATGGTGGTAGAGAGGTGAGGGTGGGTGGGTGGGTGGTGATAGTAATGGCAATGGTGAGTGGTTATGTTAAATGATTAGTGATACTTGGAGGAGCTGATGACTATAGTGGTGATGGGTGGTTATGGATGGTAGCAGCGGTAAAGTTAGTAGAAATGATGGGTGATTGATGATGTTTGGGGGTGGCAGTAATGGTGGCAGTGGATTCATGGCAACAGCGGACAACTAGTGGTGGTGTTGGTAGACCAATGGTGGTCGCGGATTGGCTATGGTGTCAATGATGGCGATAGTAAATTGGTGGCGACAGCAGTGGTGGCGATTGATTGGTGATGGTAGCAACAACAACGACAGCTATGGAGATGTGGTGGTGGTGGGTCTGAGGTGAGGGTTGATTCCCAAAGAATTAGCGTTTGTTTAGATAGAGAAGTATAAGAAACATAGTTGTTTTTAGTGCCCAAAAGCACAAGTTGGGTGTGTTTGAGGAAAAAGAGAAAAGTAAAAAAAGTAGAAAATGGTGCTTAATGCATGAAACACTTATGAACATGCTTCTTATAAAAACACAAGTTGTTTTTCGCTAATGAAATTTGCAAATGCCAACCTTACCGTTATAGCATCAACTTCACTAAAAATTAATTCCCTAAATGTCCCGACCTTTAAGACTCCCTTGAAGCATTAGCTTATGCTTTACTAGAAAAATTATAATTATCTTTATTATTTTTATTATTTATTACGGAGTATTTATAATTTTATTATAATTAAGCTTATTTATAATTTTATTACCAAGTAGGAAAACAAAACATTTTTCTACAAAGGTAATAGTATCAATTCAAGATTATAAGTAGTTTTATCATATGGTATTCAAACAGACAGTAAAAACACTTTTAGTGTCAACAACACTTTTAAAATACACTTTCCAAACACAAATGACTTCTACTTCTGCTTAAATAGACTTCTACCTCTCTTTTACTTCTGTTTCAAAAGCATAAGTTGAAACTAACCCAAATTGGCCCTAAGGGCCTGTTTGGTTCCAGAAAATTTTCTCGTTTTCTGTTTCCATTTTCAGGAAAAATAGAAAAAGGGACTGAAAACGTGTTTGGTTGTTAAATTTGAAAACTGTATTCTAGAAAACGTATTAAGGTTTTGAGAAAAACTGAAAATGTCTAAAAGATACTTTCAAAAATGAAAACACGGAGATTGTCATTTAAAATGACAGTGATGTTAGTATTATACCCTAAAAGCCAATCTTTGTATTGATTTTAGGACTTTAACATTCATTTATTTCATTTATTAAATATATTGATTAGGCAAGTTTATTTATTATTATCTTCATTCTTGTATGTTTGAATAATAATTATCCATAGATTAAATATTGAGAAAATAATTATTCAAGAGTTGAGATAAAGGAGACTTATATTTCCCATAACGTTAATATTAAATATTCCTAGTTGTAGGTTTATCAAATGGGTAATGATAAACCAGTAAGACTAGCACGGGTTATGTTTGCTCAAAGTGAGGATACTAAGTCTCAAGTATTTGTGTAGAGACACTAAAGCAAACATGTGGGTACTTGTTAGAAAACAAAGTACACTGAATGTGATCGACATAAAGTTACTATATGGAATTTTATTTATTTGTTAAATAGTAACTTACTAGTTACAGTGACATAAGTAATCCTTAAACTTGAGGCATCATAGTTATCTTGTACTTGGGACGTTAGGGTTTAATGATATACCTTACATAATTACTCAAGAGTTGAGATAAAGGAGACTTATATTTCTCATAACATTAATCTTAAATATTCCTAGTTGTAGGTTTATCAAATGGGTAATGATAAACCAGTAAGACTAGCACAAGTTATGTTTACTCAAAGTGAGGATAATGAGTCTCAAGTATTTGTGTAGAGACACTAAAGCAAACCTGTGGGTGCTTGTTAGAGAACGAAGTACACTGAATGTGATCGACATAAAGTTTACTATATGGAAGGATCTTATTATGTCTTAACTGTTAACTGAAAGGTTCACTTTATTTTTTTCACTGTGTTCAGGGTATGTCATGATATGCTGCTAGATGTCACTCATGACTAATAGAAGCCCGAAGAATGTATATTGATATTTATTCTTCATAAGGGAAATTAGAAAGAGTTTCTAATTGAACCCAAGTAGAAAGAGTTTTACTTAGAGACATGTTTAATGTACAATACCTACTAATGAATACATGTGAACCCAAAAGGTCACACACCCATAAGCATATGTGTATGTTGGTTAAAAGAAAGAGAAGGAAAAAAAATCAAATTTAAAGTAAATTTGTTGCCACTTGTATTAAAAGTTAATACATGGGGCAATTGTGCAATTATGAGATAATTACACAATTGAATTAGGGAGGGAACCCTATGGCCGGCCACCCCTTTGTGCACTATTTATTTAGAGCATGCTAGCATGATAGCACATGCAATATTGAAAGAAAACCCCTTAGGGCCGCCATCATTGTGATTCCTCTCTCTCTCTCTCTTTGGTTCATTCTTCTAGGATTTTGAAGAAGGAAAGCTCAAGGTTTCATACACTTGCTTGGTGTGGATACTTTTGGAGGCCATTCACGTGTGTAGCTCGATTTATATTGCAACTTAAAGGCTATCAAAGTAAGTTCTTAAACTATCTTCATAGTTAGGATTAATTGTGATGCATCAAAAGCATGTTTTGATCATGGCCTGATGGAAATTAATGAACAAAAAAATTTTAAACTTCCACTGCGTTCTTGGTTGGTTTCCTTTCAGGTGAGTCTCTGTCGGGCATAACAAAAAGGCTTCTCTTATCTCTATCATCTCCCAAAACACACACAGTAAAGTTTTTTTTTTTTTTTTTTTTTTTTGTGTGTGTGGGTTTCTTTAGTTTTTCTCTCTTCTTCTTCTTTCTTTTTCTTCTATGCTTCCATCACCGTCATCATCGGGAACTGCTGGTAGATTTTTTTTTTTTTTTTTAGGTTTCTTCTTCTTCTTCTTCATGTGGATTTGGAAGTCTTGATCCTCTCCCTTCACAGTTTCTATAAAGTCACTGATTCCAGCGAACAGGCTACGATTCCCAATCTAGTGGTGGTGCAATGTCAAGCAGAGATGTAAATGTTTGTTTAATTTGTCGAGGAAAGGAGTCCCATGTGTGGGCAGGGGCGAAGCCAGGAATTCAAGTGAGGGGAGGCGAACTTTAATTAATTGTTAACAGTTTATCCCAATTTAAAAAATTAAAAACACTTTTTGTTTATTTTTTTATCTCATTAGTTTGAGATAGAATAAATTGCAAAAAATTATAATCCATTGATATTTGATAAACTATATTTCAATTTGTTATATTTACAATTGTCCTCGACGGGACCCCATCTTTTGAAAGCGTTGTATGATGGCTTCATTATCAACGCTATAAAATGCATATCTCTCAATGAACACAATCAAACTATCATTCATGAATTGATCTCCCATTTTGTTATGCAACATATTCTTTATAATCTTTATAGCAGAAGATGTTCTCTCCACACTGGCAGTCGCAACTGGTATGATCAATGCTAATGTCAAGAGCAAATAGACCTTTGAATATACTTTGTCTTTTTTTGTCTCAACCAATTTTGCAGCAAGTTCACTTATCCCTTTCAAATTTGAAAACTCACCATTGGAGTGCATATCAAAAATATAACTATCCAATTGATCATTAAGTACTAGAAGTTTTCTTCCAACAAATTCATTTGGATAAAATTGAGCAAGGCGGACGAGAAAGTTACAAGTATTTGAAGTCGAAAGCATTTTGAGGCATTTTTGAAGAATCTGAGAAGTGGTACCGATACCACTATTTTGTGGTACCGGTACCAAGCCCAGAAAATCAATTTTTTAGTCATTTTTAAGGCAGAAACATTTTGTACCAGTACTACCAACCCTTGGTACTAGTACCAAGATCCGAAATCTACATTTTCAACTTGTAAAATGCCCATTTGTTGAGGGGCGATGTGGGTATTTCAAGAGAACATTATGGCAACTTTTGGAGGCCTATTTAAAGGCATTTTTCAGCCATTTTGAGAGAGTTCCATGAGTTCTCTTAGGTTTAGGTGTGGGTTTTATTTGTTCTTCATTTATTAATGTAGATTAGCATAAATTAGTGTAGTTTAGCTTAGTTTAGGTTGTTTAACTTTTATATTTGATTCTCAATCTTTGTATTCTCACTTTCAAGTAATAGAAATAGCATTTATTTCAAGTTTCTTTCATTTATAATAGTTTTTCTTGCATTTATTTCTTGTTTTATTGCTTTTATGGAGTTCTAGGTTCTCAAGGTTGGATTCCATGGTGGATTTCCATCCCACAACTATGGTAATATGCTTTTTATCCATTTTTATGCCTTGAATATTGGTTGGATGATGTTCAATACTCTTTATTTCTTGAATCCACTTGGTTTTGTATCTCTTGACCATTTGTATACAAGCTTTGGCTTGGCACAAATGGTGCTTGAACCATATGCACTCCAAGTGTTTGCTAAAATGCCCCAATGAGTATTTTTCATTATTTAACCCTATTTTCTTTGTCTTTTAAGTTTGAATGGTTATAAATGCTTTCATATTTGAACCCTCTTAGTTTTGTATCTTCTCGACTACTTGTAGACAAGCTATGCTTGGCACATGTAGTGCTTGAAATTATATGCACTCCAAGTGTTTGATGAAATGTTCAAGGAATATTTATTTTCATATAACACCATTATGCTTTTATTGCTAAATCCTCCATCAAAGATCATTCTTCAATGGATCATAGATGAGAAATCCTTGTGAGAAATTCACGTTCCTAGGTTGTAGATGGAATGAAACCCAAGAATCCAACCATTTACATTTCATTGTATTTTCTTTTAGTTTACTTATTTTAGTTACTCTCTACAACTCCCACACACAACCCCATGATTGTACACTTTCTTTTGCATTCATTGGTTAGCAACACATAAGGATCATTTGGACCTAGACCACTCCCTATGGATATGACTTGGGTACTCCCTAATTATTATTGCTTGACGACTTTTGAATTCCTACGCTCGGGATTCTAGCATCGCATTATTAGTTCAAGCAAGCATGAAATATCCCAACTTGATAATGATGTAAGTTTGTGACTTCGTGACCTTTACGCCGAGGTCTCCCTTGAGCTACATACTTGTCTTCCATGTTAGGAACATCAACATTATAGTTTCCTCAAAATGTGGAAACTTAATCAAGCAAAGAGTTTCATCCACTGTCCCTCATCTGTTGTAATCGTTACTTAGAAAGTTTCACAAGTTCCATAGCATTCAAAATGTCTTGATCTTTTCTTTATAATGATTGTGACAATTCATTTGTGATTGCTAACACATTTCTCATCAAATGTAAATTGAAGATAAAATCAAATGTTCCCATTTTTTCCAATAAAAGTTTTGGTATACATTTCGATTCCAAGCTTGAAGTATCTTCCAATATTGTCTCAAGAACATCTATCATAGACTTGTACAGATGCTATAAACTAACCAATGTGCCATAATGAGATCACCAACGTGTATCACTAAGCCGTATTAAAGTAGTTTCTTAATTTAGGCCTTGTCCATTTGTTAGGTCACCAATATCAAAGGCTTCACTGAGTTTTTGAGTACGTTTGTCTCTAAGAATGTCACTTACACGAGCCTCCTACAACATTCACCACACTATTAACCAAGGTGAAAAGCTCGCCAGCATCAGCATGAGCTCTTGCCACAGTCACAAGAGCTAATTGAAGTTAATTAGCAAAACAATGAACATAAAAGGCTTGCTCATTCTCATTCAATATAAGTGTTTTAAGACCATTAAACTCTCTTCGCATGTTACTAGCCGCATCATAACCTTATCCTCGCAATCTAGACATGCTCAATTTATGTCTACAAAATAGTTCTTCAATTGATGCTTTGAGTGAGAGAGCGGTGGTACTACGAACATGTTGAATACCTAAAAAACGTTCAACCACATGCCCCTTATTGTCTACATAACGCAATGCAACTGCCATCTGCTGCTTTACAAACATATCACGGGACTCATCAACCAAAATGGAGAATAATGAATCACCAATGTCTTTGATAATAACATTTGAGTGTTTCAGCTGCAGCAGTATTAACTATGTCTTTTTGAATGTCAGATGATGTCAACTTGCAATTAGTTGGAGCATTTCCCATTGCAATAGCTTTCACACTTTCATTTTGACCACAAATCCAATGTAGATGCTCAAGAGTTTCCTCAATTTTTGGAATCATCAGATTCATCGTGGCCATGAAATGCAAGCCCTTGTTTTAAAAGAAATCGAATGCAATCAGTTGATGCAGTTAATCGGACTCGATAATTCTTCTTATCTTTGGTTGTCTGCTTGGAGATGATTGATTGGATGTTTTGGTTTGGATTAATCAAAGCCTGACACTTCCTTAAAGCTTTATTATGAGAACTGGCATAAGACTTTCCAACGTGTTTCTGTAGCTTTTGGGAATTCTTCCAATCTGAAAAGCCTTCAGTAACAAAGGCCTCACCACCCCCTTGGTATCCCACTTCAGGTTTAAAAAGATAGCAGCACAAGCAAAATGTTGAATCTTTAGCAATGCTATACTCTAACCTCTGAGGATACATATCAAACCAATTCTGGTTAAACTTCCGTATTCCCTGTGTAGTTTGCTTACGTGGAAAATTATGGTTGCGAGGTTGGCATGGACCCCCAAGCCAATATTTTTTTTGAACTTGGTCTCGAATATTATGATCATAATCTAATATTTAAGGTCGTTCCCCAAGATCCACAGGGAGTTCTTCCAAGTTAAATTTATCACTCTTTATTACTTTCTCTATAGGAGGCATTGGAGCTTTCATCTCTACACTCTCATTTAAACTACCTTCCTCCATTCTTTTCTTTAAAGGAGGTGTTGGGGCTCTCATATTTGGGGACTCATTTGAACCACTTTCCCCCATTCTCTTCCTTGAAGAAGGTGTTGGGGCTTCCATTTCGGACTTTTTTTTTAAGAATGAAAATATATCTGTTTCAAATTTAAACTAAAAGTTATATTAAATTTGAAATACTAGTATCGTTTTAATTTATTTAGTGCATTATCTCCTTCACTTCTCAACCCCCAAAACTACAAATTACAATGACGAGCCAAACTCGTCCAACAACAAGTCAATAATCAATAATTCAATATCAATTCACTAACATTAGATGTATAATTCACTAACATCAAATATTCAAATGTTTAATCTACTAACATCAATATTAAGTCGCTAGCATTATCATTTTACTGGCATCAATATTAGTTTACTAGTAACTATTTCTCAATTTCAAAAGTTATTAACCTCAATTTCAAGTAAAAAAAAGTTTCGATTTTTCGTACCTCGTTGGCTCATGGCTAGTGATTATTTTTAGTTGTGTCTTTGAGGCCTTGAGACTTGAGTAATGAAAACTGAACAATAAGCAATTTCTAAGAGTTAGAGAGAGAAAAAAAAAAAAAAAAAGATTATATTGAACAATTAGCAAGTAAAATGTATTTTTAATCTTTTAGAAGTATGGTAGACTTGGTAGCTATTCCAATTAGTATCATAGATATCTTTAAAGACAATTCATTCAAAAAAAGGATAAAATTTTGAATAATGCCCATCAGTGGAATGATCGAAATTTACATTAAACACACAACACATGCACTGCAGAAAGTAAAAATTTCTTACATTGCCCTTTGATTTGTTCTGCTAATCATCTCCCAAGCCCAAGTACTCCAATGCCCTCAACCCATTTTCAGCAGTAGTCACTGAAACAATTCATGAATTATTATTTATATGTTAACACCATATAATGATATAAACATATGATTAAGTATATTTCTAAATGAAGCCAAAATTCTCTATTTATAAATTAATAAGGCCGGCTAAGTTACTTGAAGTTATGTTAATGGGTCACGTTCCCCTTACACCCTATTTTTACACCTATGTTTACACCTCATTTTCAAATACCATTGTAGGTTGAATATTTTGGGAAACCGACCGTTAGATTAGATACTTATCTTATGTTTGTTATGTATGAAAAAAATCGGAGTGATCCAACGGTTAGTTTTTGAAAAATATCATTTTGAAGAACTATTTTTTAATCAATCATCTTCAAGCAGATAGCCAAAGATAAAAAGAATTATTGAGTTTGATTAACTGCATCAATTGATTGCATTCGATTTCTTCTAAAACAAGGGCTTGTATTTTGTGGCCACGATGAATCTGATGATTCCAAAAATCAAGAAAACTTCCTTGAGCTTCTACATTGGCCTTGTGGTCAAAATGAAAGTGTGAAATCTGTTGCAATGAGAAATGCTCCAACTAATTGCAAGTTGACATCATCTAACATTCAAAAAGACATAGTTAATGCTGCTGCAGCTGAAACACTCAATGTTATTATCAAAGACATTGGTGATCCATTATTCTCCAATTTGGTTGATGAGTCCCGTGATATGTCTGTAAAGCAACAGATGGCAGTTGCATTGCGTTATGTAGACAATAAGGGGCATGTGGTTGAACGTTTTTTTTTTTCTTTTCTTTTTTTTTTTTTTTTTTTTTTTTTTGTATTCAACATGTTCATAGTATCACCGCTTTCTCACTCAAAGCATCAATTGAAGAACTACTTTCTAGACATAAATTGAGCATGTCTAGATTGCGAGGACAAGGTTATGATGCGGCTAGTAACATGCGAAGAGAGTTTAATGGTCTTAAAACTCTTATATTGAAGGAGAATAAGCAAGCTTTTTATGTACATTGTTTTGCTCATCAACTTCAATTAGCTATTGTGGTTGTGGCAAGAGCTCATGCTGATGTTGACAAGTTTTTCACCTTGGTTAATAGTGTGGTGAATGTTGTACGAGGCTCATGTAAGAGACGTGACATTCTTAGAGACAAACGTGCTCAAGAACTCAGTGAAGCCTTTGATATTGGTGACCTTACAAGTGGACAAGGCCTAAATCAAGAAACTACTTTAATACGGCCTAGTGATACACATTGGGGATCTCATTATGGCACATTGGTTAGTTTACAGCATCTGTACAAGTCTACGATAGATGTTCTTGAGACAATATTGGAAGATACTTCAAGCTTGGAACCAAAAGTTATACCAAAACTTTTATTGGAAAAAATGAGAACATTTGATTTTATCTTCAATCTACATTTGATGAGAAATGTGCTAGCAATCACAAATGAATTGTCACAAGCATCACAAAGAAAAGATCAAGACATTTTGAATGTCATGGAATTTGTGAAACTTTCTAAGGAATGATTACAACAGATGAGGGACAGTGGATGGAACTCTTTGCTTGATCAAGTTTCCACATTTTGTGGAAAATGTTGATGTTCCTAACATGGAAGACAAGTATGTAGCTCAAGGGAGACATCGGCGTAAAGGTCACAAAGTCACAAACTTACATCATTATCGAGTTGGGATATTTTATGTTGTCATTGATAAACAACTCAAAGAGTTAGGTGATTGTTTCATTGAAACAACCACTGAGTTGCTTCTTTGTATGGCATGTCTAAGTCCATGTAATTCATTCCATGATTTTGATGAGGAAAAATTGGTCTGCCTTGCTCAATTTTATTCAAATGAATTTGTTGGAAGAAACTTCTAGTACTTAAAGATCAGTTGGATAGTTATATTTTTTATATGCGCTCCAATAGTGAGTTTTCAAATTTGAAAGGGATAAGTGAACTTGCTGCAAAATTGGTTGAGACAAAAAAAGACATAAGTATATTCAAAGGTCTATTCTCTTGACATTAGCACTGATCATACCAGTTGCGACTGCCAATGTGGAGAGAGCATTTTCTGCTATGAAGATTGTAAAGAATCGGTTGCGTAACAAAATGGGGAATCAATTCATGAATGATAGTTTGGTTGTGTTCATTGAGAGAGATGCATTTTATAACGTTGATAATGAAGCCATCATACAACACTTTCAAAAGATGGGTTCCCGTCGAGGACAATTGTAAATGTAACAGATTGAAATGTAATTTATCAAATATCAATGGATTATAATTTTTTGAAATTTGTTCTATCTCAAACTAGTGCGATAAAAAAATAAACAAAAAAGCATTTTTAATTTTTTAAATTGGGATAAACTGTTAACAATTAATTAAAATTCGTCTCCCCTCACTTGAATTCCTGGCTTCGCCCCGGAGTGCACTTGTTTCCTGAAATCAATCCTTCTGAAGTTTTTGCATCATGGAATAAGGCTTAAAGAATGATCAAACATTGAGAAGTTATAGGTATAGCTCAGGAGATGGGATTGGACCCGGAATTAGAATTGGCTCTGCATCATCTCGAACTAAATAAGCTTCAGGGTCTTGATTTCAATTAGAATCTTCATATGGAATTAGAAATGGGTTACCCCATGGTCGTGATTCGATCATCATTGGGTGGTGAGAAACCACCCAATGATGTAGAATGCAAATATTAGCAAATTAAATCAATAAATATGAATTCATTTTGTTAGACAAATTATTTAATGAAAATATTAGCAAAATTGAATTTATTATTCTTTGAAACTAAAATGTAGAATGCAAATTTATTTCCTATTTAATTGTTTGAAAAATCAAATTTTATTTAGAAAATGATTGGTATATATAACAATTTTAATTTAATTTAGAAAAAATTTATTGTAACTGATGAAATTTTATGGGATTACCGGATTATACCTATGTATAAGAAATCAAATTTAAACTAAAAACTAATTAGTATGATATATAATTTTTAGTTTTTAGCCCAATTAGGAATCCTATTATTTTGATTGGTAGATTTATATGGGACCATGCTTATTTGTGTAATTTTATAATTATATTGGGATATTTAAATCAATCAAAAGTTTTCTCAAGATTTAAACTTTTATATAATGCAACATGCATTGCACGTACAAATTTGAAGAGAAAATATATCTCTAAGGAATCAAATATAGTGTTAGCAATACAATTATGCTAAAATATTTTAGCTTAATAATAATAAATTATAATTCTAAAAAAATTAAGAAATAATTATATAGAAATAATATTAAATTAATAAATATGAACTTAAAAGGTTGCAAAATATTCAAATTAAAACAAAATTGTTACTAAAATTATTAGTAAAACTATATTTGTTTTTCTATTTAAAATATAAAATAGAGTGTGACTTATATGGTATTTTAGAGTATTTAATTGTTTAAGAAAGTAACTATATAAAAATGAATTAGTAGTTATAAAAAAAAAAAATTATAAAAAATTTAATATTTAATTTAAGTTTACATAAAATACATTTACAATAGAGAAATAATTTCACATGCGTCACGTGTGCATCAACCAGTATATAAAAAGCATCACAGAAAAGTTAAAACTTCAATAATTTTATTTTCTTGTAAACCAAACACCTGCATATAAAGAAAATTCCATCAAGTTCATTTTCTTTTACATTCCTCCATTTCGCTTACCTCAAACGCAGCATTATGATAATCAAGCACGTATATCAGTTCCAACACCAGTGTATCTTGTTCCATTGACTGACTAATAAACTAGCATCATTATTGATGGGGAAAATGCTCAGGACCCACAAAGAACTTTCTTTAACATGTATTATGAGTTACACTGACCTCCTAGGACCAACGTTTCTGCTTGTGCCAACCGAGAATTCCCCAATGAGCTGAAAACAGTGACCTTTTGTAGCAGGTATTTGAAGTAGCTGTTGGCACAATGGGAGATCATTCATAATGATATATACTGGTCATTCCAGCCCATAAAATAGCTCTGCATGTTATTGACGTTCACACAATGCACTCCTCTTGCCCAGTAATAGATAGGGTGGTGTCTATAAATACTTGACCATCCCACGACCCTCCACGCTGATTCTAGTAGCTTGAAGTTGCTTCTTTTTTGGTGCTTTCAACTGCTGCAACTTCTTATTCATCTGCCATTAACAAACAATAAACCTTATGTTCACAAATTTTCTCGAAAGGGGGTATGGGAAAGACAATGAAAACACATGCAAAAGCATATTTAAGACATCTTCGAGAACTTTGTTCCAAAAGATATCTTCACAAAATTTTGTCTTCATATAACATAAGTCATGAGTATATGTGGCTTTCTTTACTCACAAATATGGACATGTTTATTTGAAGCTGTTAAGACAAATACAAGCAATACCACCTACATACTAGGGAAGAAGATGACTCTACTTTAGCTAGTAAATTATGTTGGAAGTTGTACCAGACCTGGGCTCAAGTCTCCACTTAAGCTTGAACACCTTCACCTACTTGATAATTAAAAGAGATTAAAAAAAAAAAAAAAGGAAAGGTAGAGAATAAAAGAAACCTACATACAGGACGATTGATACTAAATAATGACTCACAATTATCATTTTGTAATTTATAAAACCATCCAGCTCAGTCCATTTCTAATAAATACTTTTGGAAAGTTGTGTCAAAAGTTACAATTGACTTGGTCGGCTCTCAAGCTTCTTAATAGCACATTGCTTGGTGCACAACTTACAAATTGATAAGGCTCAACTCTACATGATTTTTAGACACTCACTACTTGATTCGGTTGAATTAGTAGGTTCAATCCCGATCCTATGAGCATATTGTCACGGCATTAGTCTTTCACTAAGCCAACCGTGCAGCGCCTAAGCTTCACACCACCTTGTGAACCCTTGAGCAAGCCTAAAACCCACTAAGTGTGCAAGCACACAAGCTAACAAAGAGAGTGAGCAAGAGTTTGAGTGAATAATGGAAGCTTTGTATTACAACAAGTGAGCATACAAGAGTCTTTCTTGGTGCCTTTGCCAAATGGGGCATCTCCTATTTATAGGCACCTAAAGAATGTTCTAGATACATGTAATCACCTCCTCAAATGGAAGTTTCTAGATACTAATCCACCTCCTTCACTAGAACCTTCTAGAAACTAGCATTCTACAAGTATACTTAGAATATACAAGTATGTACAAGAGAGTCCTAGAACCTTCTAGGCTCACCTAATGTTCCCTAGCCTAGAGTAGTGTAGTGTTGTGTAGAGAATTCCGGAAAGTTCTAGATCCTCCCATGATTAACCTCCTCAAATATAGCCATTCCCCCTATGTAGAGCCTATCTGTGACAATATGCTGACTTTCGCAAAAGTCAGTATGCTTCAATTAATTGTGGGATATGTATTTTCAAAACCGACCGTTGGATTAGATAACATTTTGTTTGAATTATATTATAATTTAACTAACGAACAATCTTAACTACTTGTAACCAACTTGTAACGGATTCTAACAACTTTGTTCAAACCAAAATGTTAATAAGTCAGTAAAACTACATGAAATAAGTCAGTATGCTTCAATTTAATAACATTTAAAAAATTATAATATAATTCAAACAAAATTTTGTTTTATTTTAAAACGTTTTAACTTTCAAGCTAGTAACTTATAACTTACATAATATATTGTAAAAATATATTACAAAAATATTTTTCAAACTAATTATAAATTACAGGTGTACATGAATTTTTAACACATTTATTTATATTCAAAGAGTTCCAGTTCATTACTCAATTAATTTTAATTGAGTAACGAACTAATGATTTGTGAAAACTTGAAATAAATTCACTAGAACTCTTTGAAAACATTAAAATCTATTAGTATAGGGTAAAGATATGTGTATTACTGCTTTTGGAGGTTGGTGTGCAAAAAGAAAAAATATTCATAGCCCTAACGCCCGATACCCGTTACGTATCACCCAATACCAATTACGCCTATACCATTACCGTTACGGGTCCGTTACCCGATACTTAAAACCCTGGTTGTTCATTCCTACAAAGGTGGCTTTCTTCTCTTAGACAGTAATGCAGCACAATCAACTGATCATCTAATTAGGAGGAATTTGAAGATGCCAAACTGGTATATTGTGTAGAGGAGTGGAGATGAGCTCCCACTACATTGTAAAGTGGGCTTATTGTTTAGGCATGTTTGGGGTCAATTGGGTCTTGCCTCAAACGGTCTTTCATTTGGATGAAGGTGGTGACATAAGAGTGCAAATGCCTTTCCTTTATAAGTCTGTAGGATGGTGCCTCAAGCAATTTTTTGGATCCTTTGAAACGAAAGAAACAGTATAATTTTTTTATGAAGTTGAATGGTCCATATTAAATCTATAACTTATTTAGCTAGCAAACTATTTGTCTGGAAAAATTCAGTTAGTTTAGGATACCAGGTGTCCTTTCATGATTTTTTGGGTTTCTTATCGTTGTAATTGGCCTCTTTGATTTCTTTGTATACATAATGTGTACGTAATATGTACAGGGGCTTTTAATGCCCTCTCTCTCTCTCTCTCTCTCTCTCTCTCTCTCTCTCTCTCTCTCT